>ML268108.1:0-36320 GCA_005239495.1 Nicotiana undulata
TCTGCCCCTCTTGTGTGAGCATTGCTTTGGGACCCTTGAGCTCCCTCTGAACTTTGACACACAGGAACTGGCCCTTCCACACTGCACTTACTCCATCTTGGCTATGAAATCTGGGTGTGAGCACTGCCCGGGATCCCTTGAGGTCCTTAGGGAACTCTGACACACCCGATTATGAATGGTTGTGAAATAACACTTGGCATTGAGGACCTGGAGATTTGGGCCTATTATGAAGGCTCCCTATAGTTAACTTCTTCTTTTCTTATTCTTAGTTATGTAATTCATATTTAGAGGCTTGTAATAATTATTTGTAAAAGAACAATTATGGGTTTGGATAGTGAAAATGGGTGGGGATATGCATGTTGTAGTATAAGTAAAGGGTAGAGATCCAGTTTCTAGGTTTACTTTTTCTATATGTGAAATATCAACCATGTTTAGGTACAACATGCCAAGCATGCCATGCATATCATGTTACTTAGGATTTATGGTATTCAGCATCTCATTACGCTTAGAAATCCTGTCTATAGGGTGAATAACAACAACAAAAATGGCTATCATGATATCCTGCTCATGTCTACCTGTTCTGAAACGTCACTTAGAAATCCTGATTATAGGGTTAATAATAGCAACAAAATTACTATCATGTGATTCTGTCAACATGTTATGAAATGTAATCCTGCCTTAGGATAAATAAATCAACACTAGTTGTTATTCATGCACTCACCATGCTACAACCATGCTATATACGTAGAGTCCCTGCTTTAAGTAAATAATGATTAAAACTGTTATTCCTGCCTATCTCGAAACTATGCATAACTTAATGTGCATCTAGAAATCTTGTTTAAGTTGTTTTGCATCATGCTGCATTAGAGATCATGCTGTAGGGTCGTACTTATTCAATCACATCAAGTTTAAATACACATGTCTGAAATAGTCCTCCTGTTCTACAAACTGGCAAATTCAGTCTATCTGCAACACTTAGCACTGCATGTTATCAGGTATACGACCTGAAGCTGTTATCAACTATGGATACTGCTGCATATTATTTTCACCTAGGCAAGCCTTAGGTAACCAATTGTAATAAATAAAACCAGACCTTTCTGTGTGATTATGTTTAACTATCAGCATATTAAAATCAGTAGGTAAGCCTGATTAGGACTTCCTCTCTGAGTTATGTAATAAATCTGATTATGCTATTATCACTTAGACACCATGCTTAGAACTGAATCCAGACCTTAATTTGTGTATGAGACATGCTGTTTATGTGCAATATGTGAGGAGGTATATTTGAGCCTTTACCTGCTTTCCATGCTCTCCTTTATCTGCAGTCCTACTTGTTTATTATATGTCGCCCTAGTATTTTTCACCTTTAAACTTAAGGGTCTGCCTAGAACCTCCCTTTTCTAGGATAGAAGTCCTAAATTCCTCCGGGACTGATAGGAAGGTACATGTAACAACATGCAATAGAGGTCGTGACCAACACGCACTTTAATTACCTTCACGGGGTGGGAAAGGGTAGAATATGTATATGATGACCGGTGCGCTAATACCACGTGTAGCCCCTCTTCGAGGAGTGTCATACGGGGTATTGCATTGATGTGATCCATATTGTAACACCTAGGACATCCTTTACTTTCACATACTTAGATTAATTCTTTTCAAAATCTAACTTTTCATTAATTGTTTTCAAAACATCTGTGTACTTAGACTTAAATCCCCTATTACTTGAGCCCTGCTTGTTTGTTTGCTAAAACTGTACAAATTCACAATAAAGTTGTTTGGTCGGGAACCACATTTGTGGATCCTGAGGGGTGCCTAAATCCTTTCCTTAGGATAATTTCAAGCCCTTACCCATCTCTGGTTACCAAACGTAGTTATAAATGAACCCCTTAGGTGCCCTAACGCACCTCAAAATCGTTAGGTGGCGACTCTTCAAAAAGTCAAACCCCTTTCCCAAAAGGATGAGTTGTCTCAACCAAATGTCCTAAACCCGGACTCCGCGAGGAAAAATGGGGGCGCAAAAATACCTCATACTGACAAAGGATCTAGACTTGTAAGACTTGGAAACCATGATAGAGGGATAGTCAGAGAGAGGAATATTGTGGGCTAGTAGAATGTGGGTAATAACCATACCATAAGGCAGACTGGTGGTGTCTTCAGCACTCTCAATCATGAAATTAATAACCCAGGAGGACAACTTGATTTTTAGTTTGGTCACAAGGCAGCAAACCAAGAATGTGTCCCTAAGAGAGAAAGTGGAGAAGGAACCAGTGAGGTAGCAACGAAATGGGCTAGAATACAGGTTTCGAAACTCACATAACTGGGGCCTAATTGGTTTGGAAGGGAATCAGAGGGATTTTCAGCAATGCATCTTTTTGCTTGATCAAAAGAAAATTCAAAATCATCAGGCCATGAATTCTTGAAACGCATAGGAAAACCAGAACACTTGCATTGAAAAATTGAGTCAAATAAAGTACAGTCAAGGACAATACGTTTACCTATCACTAAGGATTTTAATCTATCAGGCCTACTAGACCGAAGGTTTGCATAGAACATTCTGACAAGGGGTTCATAAACTTTGGGCACAGGAACAGAGAAAAACTTAGACCGACCCTGATAAACAAAGAGGTCTTTTACCTTGCAGTTGAGGGATTCCATATCATCAAGTGACTATCCTCCCATGAGCGATAAGTTTGTCCTTCAGGGCGACAAAGAACTCTCTATTTGGGGAATCTCAGAAGTTTAGGTCAGATTCTAGGGCGCTGGAAAGATCAATTTTTGATTCTTTGGGGTAAGCGAAACAGGGGCTTCTTCCATTGGACGTTTCCCTAAGGCCTTTTATCCTAAAGGTTGAGAATGATCAGAGAAGTCTGCCTGAGAAGAGGCAAATCCTTCAGATTGGTTCGTGAACGGGTGCTTTTTAGGGTAGAGGCAGAAGGAGTTTTAGGGTGTTTAGCCATTGAAAAGAGTCTTGGAAGAGAGGGTTTCTGAGAGGGATTTCTATTTTGGAGAAGATGAAATTGATTGAAAAGAGACTTAGGCATTAAAAGGGCGTGTTCTGACGGTTGAGTGCAGAAAAGGAAAAGTTGTGAGGTGAGAAGACGCGGTGATTGGGTTTCCTTCTTTGAACTTTGCAACTGATGTGAAAAGAGAGGGAAAGGAGGGAAATCAGAGGCGCCGTAAATGATTACAAAGAAATAAAAACTTTTAGCACACATAAGTCAGATAATGACAAATTGGTCCTAATTTTTATTTCTACTGCACATTATTCCAAGAAGTTTTCTTAACATGCAAAATCTTTCTTCTAATAAGGGCTTAGTGAAAATATCAGCTAATTGATCATTTGTTCCTACAAATGCTATTTCAATGTTTCCCTCGAGTACATGATCTCTGATGAAATGATGTTTAATCTCTATATGCTTTGCTCTAGAATGATGCACATGACTTTTAGAAAGACAAATAACGCTAGAGTTATCATAGAAAATTTGAATAGGTTTAAAATGAAGTTCATAGTCATCGAGTTGATGTGACATCTAAAGTAACTGAGCACATCACTGTCCAATAGCTATATATTCAGCTTCAGTTGTGGATAGTGCGACTGATCCTTGTTTCTTACTGTTCCACGATACTAAAGCTTTTCCAAGCAATTGACATGTTCCACTTGTACTTTTCTTGTCTTCCTTGTCACTTGTAAGATCATCATCTGAAAATCCTTCTAATTTAAAGGTGTTAGAATGAGGGTACCATAATCCATAAGAGACAGTTCCAATGAGATATCGAATGATTCTCTTGACAACTGTCATATGAGACTCCTTTGGAGCTGACTGAAACCTGGCACATTTACATACACTAAACATAATATCCGGTCGACTGGCAGTTAGATAAAGAAGAGAACCAATCATTCCTAGATATTTAGTCTCATCAACAGATGTTCCCTGTTCATCTTTATCGAGATTAGTTGAGGGACACATAGAAGTGCTAATAGATTTTGCATCCATGCCAAACTTTTGAATTAGTTCCTTGGTGTACTTGGCTTGACATATGAAGATCCCTTCTTCAGATTGTTGAATTTGTAACCGACGAAAGAACGTTAGTTCTCCCATCATACTCATTTTGAATTCGCTTTGCATAAGATCAAAAATTCCTTGCACATAAGAGGATTAGTACTACCAAAAATAATATCGTCAACATAAACTTGAATAATAAGATTACCTTCGGATGATCTTTTTATGAACAAGGTAGTATCTACTTTACCTCTTGTGAATCCATTATTAATGAGAAATGAGCTGAGACGTTCGTACCATGCTCTTGGAGCTTGTTTTAGACCATATAGTGCTTTGGTCAACTTAAACACACGATAGGGAAATTTTGAGTCCTCAAAGCCGGGGGGTTGCTTCACATACACTTCTTCTTCAATGAACCCGTTTAGAAATGCACTATTGACATCCTTCTGGAATAGTATGAATCTTTTGAACGAAGCATATGCCAGCATAATTCTTATAGATTCCAATCGAGCTACATGAGCAAAGGTTTAGGCGTAGTCGACTCCTTCCTGCTGTGAGTATCCTTGAGCGACTAGTATAGCTTTGTTTCTGATAACCTTTCCTTCCTCATTCAACTTGTTTCTGAAAACCCATTTTCTTCCAATAACTGGAGCATTTGCAGGTTTGGGTGTCAGTTTCCATACTTGATTTTTATCAAATTGATCAAGTTCAACCTATATAGCTTGCACCCAACTTGAGTCTTTTAGGGCCTATTCAATCTTCTTTGGCTCGATTTGAGATATCAGAGCTATGTTGGCCTTCTTCTTGAGATCTCAGAGCTATGTTGGCCTTCTTCTTGAGATCTCCTCTTATTTTCATCCCTTCGTTCAGATCACCAATAATGAATTTTTGAGGATACTCAGATTCATTCTTCCACTCATTTAGACGAGCAACATGAGTAATTGATTCCTTTGATTCTTCAAGTTGACCATTGTTGATCACATTAGTCGACTCTTCAATGTTGACAGGTTTACTGGTTGACTCTTGAGGTGAGTTTACCTCATTAGATTTCTGCGTTCGTTCATCATGAGCTGCATCAAATTCTTTCTCCTCCGGAGTGTTATTCTCATAAAAAACAACATGAATAGATTCTTCAACACACAAGGTGCGTTTATTATACATTCTAAAAGATACGCTATTTAATGAGTAACCAAGAAAAATACCTTCATCGCTTCTTGTGTAACGACCCGACCTGTCGTTTTGAGGTCTAGCACGTCGTTCAGCAGTTGGGAGTCACGAACAACTTCATTTTAGGTATATTGACTTGTGCATATGGTCGGAATTGAAATTCAGGAAGATCGGAGTAGAATTTAAAGGAAAATTCTCATTTTAGAAGTCTTAAGTTGAAGAAATCGAGTAAGGCTGGGATTTTGAGTAAACGACCTCGGAATCAGGATACGAAGGTTCCAGCAGGTTCGTATGATGATTTCGAACTTGGGAGTATGTCCAGAACGGGTTTTGGATAACCTGGGAGCAGTTCAGCGTATATTGTGGAAAGTCAGTATTTTAAGGAAATTTCCTAAGTTTGACTTGAAGTACATTTCAACAATACTGATGTCCGTTTGGGATTCTGAGTCTGGGAATAACTCCGTATGGTGATTCTGGAGTTGGGAGCGCGATCGGAAGTGAATTCGAATATCCGGAAGTCAATTTAAGGTCATTTGGCTAAAGATAGAAAACTGAAGGTTTTTGAAGAATTCGACCGGAAATGAAAATTTTGATATCGGGGTCAGAATGCGATTCCGAAGTTGAAGCAAGTCCGTAATGTTGAATATTACTTGCCGGCAAAATTTGAGGTCAATCGGACGTGGTTTGATAAGTTTCGGCATCAAATGTGGAAGTTGGAATTTTCAAAGTTCATAGAGTTGGATTTTAGTGCGATTCGTGATTTCGGCGTTGTTTGATGGGATTTGAAGCCTCGAGAAAGTTCGTGGGATATTATGGGACTGAGTTGTGTGTTTGGACGGGGTCCCGAGGGCCTCGGGTGTGTTTCGGGGTGGTTTCGGGGCATTTCGGGTGGTATTGATGTTGCTGTTTGCTCGTGTTTTTGGTAATGCTGTGCGATCGCAGCCTTAGCTATGCGATCGCGGAGAAGAAACTGAGGGGCAAGGTTTTGACCTATGCGATCGCGGATGTTGAGGTGCGACCGCGGAGAAGGGCCAGGCAGGCTTGTGCGATCGCAAGGAAGAAGGTGCGATCGTGGAGAAGGATTTGGAGGGAGCTGGAAAAAGGCCTGTGCGATCGCAGGCAAGCTTGTGCGATCGCATAGAAGAAATGCTCTGCTGCACGGACTCGACTTCAGAGGCTCATATCTCACAATCTATAAGGAATTTTGAGATGGTATAAAATGAAAGTTGTAGCCCTTTGTATCTAGTTTCTAGAAATGTAAACCATTCCTGATTTGAATTTGTGTACAAAGAGATATGGCTATTACACTACAGGGTGTCCGGGAAGATGAAGAAGAAAGTTGTGTTGCGCATGGGCTGACTTTTCCAGATTATATCTAGAAATATATAAGGAATTGGGAGATGACCAACAAAAGAAAGTTATAGATATTGAAGTCTAGTTTTCAGAACATTAAACCATTCGTCATTTGGAGTTTTGTGGAAAAGGTTATGACTATTCTACTAGAGGCTGTACGGGAAGACTGGGCATTTGTTCTCCGCGATCGCGAAGCTCTTTCCGCGACCGCAAAGAGCAAATTTTGGGCTGGAAAATTGTACTCCACGATCGCAAGGCATTTTCCGAGATCGCACTGAGTAAATACCTGGGCGGTGTTGATTAAAAACGGGATGTTGGCATTTCTCTCTCATTTGTCAAAGCCATGGGAGATATTTGGAGAGCTTCAAGAGGGGTTTTTCGTCATCTATGTTAAGGTAAGTTACTCCTACTCATTTCAAGTTAGATACAAGATTATTGCATGTATTAGAACATGAACATTAGGGAAAATTTGAGGAAAATTTGGAAGAAACCTAGAAATTTGGAAATTTGGATTTTAGCCACGAATTGAGCATGAATAATTGAGTAAAATGTGTAATTGAATTAGTAAAGCTTCGGGTAGAGATTTTCTTCAAGAAATTTCGAGGTCCGGGCACGTGGGCCCGAGGGCATTTTGGTCATTTCATTGAGCCGGGCTGAGGAACTTTGTAATTTGAATTGGTTATGATCTATTGAGTATATTTTCATTGAATTATCGTTATTTGGATAGTTTGGGAGCGTGCGCATCCATTTTTAGTCGTCGTAGAGGCTTGGAAGCCGGTGATGAATCTTCGGAGCGAGGTGAGTCTCCTTTCTAACCTCGTAAGAGGGAAATTGTCCCTCTAGGTAACCTTGTTTGCTATGTGATCTTGTTTGGGGGCTACGTACGCACCGAGTGACGAGAGTCCGTACGTAGTGGCTATTACTGCTTCGTCCGGGTAGTTAGGACACAACATGTTCATTGTTTTTCCTTGTTATAGCATATATATGACTTGTATACTTGTGTGATTGGTACTGTTGTCTTTGAACGTTGTGATACTTGGCTTGACTTAAGAGTGATAAGAGAATCACGTGATGGGATCGGGCTGTACGCCACAGTAGAGTGATGATTGATTATATTATGGGATCGGGCTGTACGCCACGGTAGAGTGGTGATTGATTATATTATAGGATCGGGCCGTACGCCACGGCAGAATGATGATTGATTATATTATAGGATCGGGCCGTATGCCACGGCGAGATTGAGACTACCAGGGTGGGATCGGGCCGTACGCCACGGCGAGATTGAGACTACCAGGGTGGGATCGGGCCGTACGCCACGGCGAGATTGAGACTACCAGGGTGTGATCGGGCTGTACGCCACGGCGAGATTGAGACTACCAGGTTGGGATCAGGCCATATGCCACATCGAGATTGAGACTACCAGGGTAGGATCGGGCCGTACGCCACTGTGAGATTGAGACTACCAGGGTGGGATCGGGCCATACGCCACGGCGAGATTGAGTACCATATGGGAGCGGGCCGTACGCCACGGCGGATACCAAACTTGTTTGATTTGAGATTGTTATTTGATGCTGGATATTGATGTACTTGATTATTTGTTTACTTGCCTACAATTTTCCTTACATCCTGCTTACTTTATTACTGTTGGACCTTAGTGAGTATCGAGTCGACCTCTCGTCACTACTTCTTCGAGATTAGACGGGATACTCACTGGGTACATATATGTATATGTACTCATACTACACTTTCTGTGCATTTTGTTGCACATGTACCTTTATAGTACAATGATTGACTTGGAAGACTTATACGGGCTGCATTCATCCAGAAGCGTTCCACAGCTGCCGGAGTCTCCCTTTTGTGTACTTATATTTTATATCTATTGCATTTGTCCCATTTATTTTTTGGACAAGAGTTGTATAATTGTATAAATTCTTAGAAACTGCTCATGTACTTGTGTCACCAGGTTCTGGGGACGTGTGAGTCTTGTTTTATTGAATTAAATAGATTTCTTGTCGTGTTTAATTTACAAAAGTTTATTTATTTGATTATGAAATGCAATAAAGGCAACGATTTCGAAATTGTTAAACAGGAAGGTATTTCAACTGATTAAGGGATTGGCTTGCCTGACAGTGTGTCCGGCGCCATCACAACCCATAGGTTTTGGGTCGTGACATCTTGGATCAAATTTTCCAAGATTATCCTTACCATTGTTGTGAATGAAACACTTACTTCCAAATTGATGGAAATAGCTTACATTTGGGGGCTTACCTTTCCATAGCTCATATGGAGTTTTCTTCAGGATAGGTCTAATAAGGCATCTATTTAGAATGTGACAAGCAGTACTTACACCTTCTTCCCAGAAGTTATTTGGCAAGGAACTTTCTAACAACATAGTTCTGGCCATATCCTGTAGAGTTTTGTTTTTCCATTCAACTACACCATTTTGTTGAGGAGATCTAGGTGCATAGAAGTTGTGAGTATATCCTTGATCATTGCATAAGTCTTCAAAATCTCGACTTTCAAATTTTCCTCCATGATCACTTTGCACTGTGGTGATGAGAGATCCTTTTTCTCTCTCAACCTTTTTACAGAAGATCTCAAAATTTTTCAAGGCTTCATCCTTGTGAGATAGAAAAATCACCCAAGTAAAACGTGAGTAGTCATCAACAATAACAAAAGCATATCTCTTACCTCCAATGCTGGCAGTTCTAGTAGGTCCAAACAAATCCATATGTAGTAATTGTAAAGGCTTTGAAGTAGATACAATATCTTTGCTTTTGAAATAATTTCTAGTTTGTTTACCAATTTTACATGCATCACATGATTTCTAGTAAAGTTTAATTTGGGTAAACCAATAACTAGTTCTCGTTTGGAAAGCTTTTCAATCAAATGCATGCTTGCATGACCAAGTTTCTTGTGCCAAAGTCAAGGATCATCAGAAATAGAAGTTAAGCAGATATGACCATCTATATTTTCAAAGCCATCAAGAATGTAAACGTTACCATACCTTTTTTTTCCCCGATAAACTTCCAATTTCATTTATCAAACTGTCATTACAAATAGGACCTGCTGACCAGTTCCTTTTCTATTTTTGGACTATACACACTATTACATTACTCTTCTTTAATGGAACAGTATCCTATCGTCTATGCGTACCAATTGAACATAAGCAAAAGCTAATTTTGGATAACAGTTCAACTTGTCCATGTAATCCTTCCAGCTGCTATGTATTTGGCTCTTAACATGAACATAAGTTGTAATCTCTCTGCATATCTGATATGCTGAGGTTCTTCCATTTTGAAATCTTATAAGATTTCTGTCCCTCCATAAGCTATAAATCATCATACTAAAGACAGCTACCAGAATGTTATTGATCCCTTTCCTCTTCTTTGCATGTTGTACCACCCATTGCAGCTCCTCTTCCCAGTTTAATATCTGCCTCTGTATTCCTATCCAATTCAGCAGTCTCTTCCATATAGTTTTTGTGTATAAACATTCAAAAAATAAATGTTTTAACACTTCATCTTCCTGCCCACAGAACACGCATGCTGGACTAACTTGAATGCCAATTTTCTGCAGTCGATCTACTGTTGGTAGTCTCTTATGAATGGTTAGCCACCGATTGAATTTGTGTCGTGGATGTATGTGAGGGTGAATTTCCAATCTACTTTCTGCCCCTGAGCAATTTGTAGATTGTACAACTTCTTGATACTGAACTTACCATTTGTGGTATGTAGACTCTTCAATCTATCTTGCACCGTCCCTTGCAAGTTTGGTAAATTCAATATAAACTTCCTTTGCTCAATGATTTTCCTTACTACCCAAGCTGCACTCTTAGGTATACTCATGCTATCAATACTTCTGTTCTTTATATAATAAGCATGTAACCATCGAATCCATAAACAATCTTTCTTCATTGTTATAGCCCATAGATGTTTCACTATTGCAACTCTATTCCAGTTACACAGATTTATTACATTCAAGCCCCCCATTGATTGTGGTAAACACACTCTATCCCATGCCACCAATGCTCTTCTATATATCTTTGCTTGCCCTGTCCATAAGTACGATATGCAGATGGCCTCTATCATCTTGCTTATCTTTTTTGGTAACAGAAATACCTGAGCCCAGTACGATTGCATCCCAAATATAACTGATTTTATAAGCTGCAGTCTACCAGAATATGAAAGTAGTTTTGATGTCCAGCACCCAATCCTTGCTGTGATCTTCTCGACTAATGGCCAACACTGTTAATTGGATAGCTTTTTAGGAGCCAAGGGAACTCCTAAATATTTAAATGGTAACCTTCCTTCACCGTACCCCAGTCCCTGCAAAATCAACTGTTTCATCCTGTCATTTGTTCCTGCTATATAGGCTGAGCTCTTATCAAGATTTTCTTGAAGCCCCGATGCTCTTGAAAACCTCAGGAATGCATCCCGCAGCAACCTTATTGATTATGTATCAGCTCTGCAAAACATCAGTAGGTCATCTGCAAAGCATACATGCATTACACCTAGTCTCTTGCATCTTGGATGGAACTGGAATTCTTTTTTTGAAGCTAGTTGATTGAACTCCCTCTGCAAATACTCCATTGCTAGCACAAATAAGTATGGAGACATAGGGTCTCCTTGTCTTATCCCCCTTTTTCCTTCAAATGGTTTAGTAAGTCCACCATTTAAGATCAAAGAGTAAGACATTGTTGTGAGGCATTCCATTATCCAGCATATAAACCTCTGTGGGAACCCCAATTCTATCAACATTCTTTTCAAATAGAACCAGTTCAATGTATCATAGGCTTTCCTAAGGTCGACTTTAAGAATACACCTTGCAGAGATCCCTTTCCTAGTGTAACCTTTAAACAATTCATGAGTGAACAATATGTTGTCAGTTATGTTCCTACCCTCAATGAAAGCTGATTGAGAATCCACCACAAGGTAATTCATAAATTCCTTTAATCTACCCGTGATGATCTTTGTTATAATCTTGTACATAGTTGTACAACATGCTATTGGCCTAAAGTCCTTTACCTGAGTAGGATTAGGAACTTTAGGTATCAGGGTAATAACAATATTGTTTATAGCCTTTGGAAGTTTCCCTGTACTAAAGAAGTCCAATACATCTGCAACTACATCTTCTTTGATCTTCTCCCATTGCTGTGTAAAGAATTCCACTGGGAATCCATCCACTCCAGGAGCCTTATCTATCGGCATACTTTTAATAGCTTCCTTTATCTCATCTACTGTAACTTCTTTGATCAACTTCAATTGTTGTTGTCTTGTAAGACATGATCCTCTTTTGATAACCTCAGCATCAGGACATGGGTGCATTGGTGATGCTTCTCCCATCAGATTTGTAAAGAACTTCAAAAATTGCTCCTCCACCAGTTTTGGATCAGTTAGCTTAAGACCTGCATCATCATGAATAGAAACAATTTCATTAGAGTTAGTACGCATCTTCCATTGAGCATGGAAGTATTTGGTATTTGCATCTCCTTGCTGAATCCATATAGCTCGAGATTTCTGCCTCATCACTTGTTCCTCAATGTTACTCCACTTCTCTACCTCTAGCAATGCTTCCTTCTCTTGTTCCACTAATTCTCTCCTTAGAGGTTGCATAGATAATTGATGTTGGACCAGTTCCAGATTTTGCTTTGCTTGAATCAATCTCTTCTGGTAAGATTCCATATAATTATTTAACTCCTTCAATGCCTCCCTTAATCTTCTGAGATTATACCATGTTCTGCCGCTATCATTCTCTCTACCATTCTGCTTCCAAACTTCTTCCACTATCCTTGTGAAATCAGGATATTGGAGGACATTATGATACAGTCTGAAAGGTTTAGGATGCAAGAATTGTTGTGTCAAGCCAAATTTACAATTCATCAGGATAGGGGTGTGATCAGAAACACCTGGGTTGAGATATTCAGCTTCAATATGCCCATTGTTCATCATCCAATTGAAATTCCCAAACACCCAATCAATTTTTCTATACACCCTAGCATTTTCATCCCTTTTATTACACCATGTATAATACCACCCTGTACTCTTCAGAGGTATGATGCATTTCATCCACAAACTTCTTAAAATCTTGGACCTCTGCTATTGTTATAGGAGCACCAATTCTATCTTCTGCTTGTAATCCATTGTTAAAGTCACCACTAATTAGCCATTCACTAGTGATGTTCGACCCAATACTGCTCAGCTTCTCCCATAATTGCTTCCTTGAGTTCAGTTCATTATAGTCATAAACTATAGTGAACAACCATCTCTTCTGATTTCTTTGGTCCTCTATTTCACAATGTACAAACTGTGCATCAACTTTAAGAATCTGTACAAGAATATGAGCCTTCCACACTAACCAAATTCTTCCATTGTATGCATCATCATAGTTACACTGCATTTTCCAATCCTTAAACATCTTCTGTGCTATTCTTTTAACTTTATTCTGTTTTACTCTTGTTTCAACTAGCCCATAACCTCCACCTTATACTTCTTCAGAAAGAGCATCAACTCCTTCTTTTTAAAGGGCATATTCAGCCCTCTTATGTTCCAAGTACTAATTATTATAGTGTTGGAGGATGGACTAATCCATCCTGCCCAGTATCATCTGCAGTAGTATCTTGGTTAGTATCTCAAACCTATTTCCAGTACCAAGTTTACTAGAAGAGCAACCTTGTAACTCCATATTTGTCACAACTATCCTTTTATCAGCTCTCCTATTATTCCTTATTGCTTCAAACAATGTTGGAAATTCATTGTTATCCAGTTGATTCCCTTCCTTATGTGAGCCTTCTGCTTTGTCTTCTTCCACAGTCCTTGTGTTTACCTCAATTTGCTTCTCAGTTGTTGGCTCATTGTTCTCTTTAACAATCCATTTAACTTCCATCTTTTTCCTTTTTTTACCTATTCTTTTTCTTCTGTTCTGCTCCACAAAAGTTCCATTAGCCTCTTGTTCTTTCATTTGTCTGCATTCCTCAGTAGTGTGTCCCAACTTAACACAATCCATACAAAACTTAGGGTTCCAATCATACTCTATGCTCTGATGAATTAACCCCACTGGTGTATGGATCTCAATCTCATTCAGCAAAGGATGAGACACATCTGTCTCTACCAACACTCTGGCAAATGAAATCCTGTCTATCTCAGCCGTATACAAATCAGTGTACATTGGCTTCCCTATTGCACTAGCCAATTTACTTAGAGCTTCAGCTGACCAGAGACCTATTGGTAAGTTTGGAAACCTTACCCATAATGGCATCACATTTAGACACTCAGGCTCAAAGACAAAATTCAACGTCCAATTTTTCAAAACAAAAGGCTTATTATGAAAAGTGTAAGGACCTAATTGCATGACTTTATCTCTATCCTCAACTGAATCAAATCTAAGCATGTAATAACCATCGTCATGATATAGAATTTTTGGAATGTTAACAAAGTCCCAAACATTTTAAACAAAATTCTCCATAGATTTGAAATACGGATTATCACCTAAAACGTATCCTATGAGAGAACTACTCCAATAATTTTGCTGCTCCTCGATGTCTTCCTCCACAATTGTTACTACAATTGTATCCCCCTTCAAATCTGGCGGAATATACTTAAGAGCTTTCCTCATTTATGAGCTTCGATTCCTTTTGTAAGGTTTCTCCTCTGTTAATTCTGTTTCTTGTTCTATTAGTTCTTGTTCCATTGGTATTGAGTTCTGATACTTAGACGAATTATGCACTGTAGTTTTTTCTAGGTTAGAGAATTGAAGTCGGCGAGGAATTTCAGCTCCTGTTCTTCGTCCAACTCTTTTCCCAGCTAAAATCTGTTATTCCTGAGCTTCACCTTCATCTGGCTCCTCAGTTATCTTCTGAAATTGATTTGGAATAAAGCTTCCAAATGTTAATGGCTTTGCATGCACTAATGTAGTGTTGACTGGAGTAACCATACTTTTTACCTGGAAGAACTGTTTTACCTGATTCGTCTTCGATGGCACAACCTGTTTTCTTAAACTTTACCTTGTATCGTGAATCGCATAACTGGCTTATACTAAGGAGATTGTAGTTGATTCCATCCACAAGATAAACTTCAGTGATATCGCAATTGTTGTTGAATGGTACAGTTCCGGTACCAACTACTTTTGAGTCATCACCAAATTTTACATTTCCTCCATCGATTTTTGTAATTTCTTTAAACAGGTTCTTGTCACCTGTTATGTGACTGGAACACGCACTGTCCAAATACCATTTTCCTTTGCGACTCCTTCTGTGGTGTTCCTGCAACATGATGTTTATCTTTTCTTAGGTACCCAAGTCTGCTTGGGTCCTTTTGGGTTAGCATTGCTAGGTTCAGGATTATTTTTGAGTCTCCAAACCCATCCTGACACATTTGATTTTCTTCTTGAGCAGTTTTCTTCAGATGGGTCTTTTCAAAAGCTATGAGTTCTCCCCGAAGTTCATCGTATGTAATTTTGTTCAGATCTTGAGATTCGAGAGTGACGAATATCGTTTTGCCATGTGGTAGGTAGGTTTCTCAGAATGTTTCTTACTTGATCACCACTGGAGTATGGTTTTCCAAATGCTTTTAGGTCACTTATAATTTTGCTGAATCTAGTAAACATTTCTTTGATGGATTCTCCTTCTTTCATATGAAATAGTTCATAGTCGTGTACCAACATATTGATGTGAGTTTCTTTTACCTTGCTCGTTCCTTCAAGTTTGTTCCACACTTCTTTGGCTGTATCACAGCTGGATATCTTCTCATATTCTTCACCGCTGATAGCATTATAAAGCAAATTTCTTGCTTTTGCATGAACTTGCACAATGACCATTTGTTCTTCAGTGTATGCATTAATATCCTCAAGATCAGCAAGGGGTTGAGCCGCAGCAGCAACTGGTAGTGGGTAGTTCCCCTTTTTGATGACTCTCCATACTTTGACATAATAGGACTTCACATAGATTTCCATGCGCACTTTCCAGTGAGAGAAGTGTTGACCGTTGAAGTAGGGTCGCCTAACTTGGGATGTTCCTTCCTGGAAAATTGCTCCAACAATGACTTGATTGGCCATGATCTTTTCTCACAAGCTGTTAAGCAAAAGTAAAATGTGAGCAAAGCTCTAATACCAATTGAAAGTGCAAGAGGGGGGGGGGGGGGGGGGGNGGCTATATATTTAGTCGACTATAAATAGTAGCAAAGTAATAACACAGTATAAAAGTGCAGGAATTAAAGACACCGAAATTTTATACTGGTTCGGATTCAATGTGAATCCTAGCCCAGTCCCCTTGGGTTGCAATGGTGTTATCTTTCAGTGAATGAAGTTCTTCGAGAATACAGAGATAGTGTAGTTTACACCTATGGCTATCTTTCAGTGACTCTCGATTTCTTTTTGACACAATGCCTCACCAGTGGTTTTTTCTCTTTCTTCTCTAACTTGTTACACAACAGATCTTTTAGGAGCTACAATGTTTGTATGTAGTAGAATAAAGAGAGGGTAATTGGTTCGATCAAAGTATATCTTCCTAATGTACAAGAGAGTGTATATATATGAGTAAGCTCTGACTACTGAAGAGATGATGCCAACCCAAGAGATTTGATCCTTGGAAAGAGATTGATTCTTTCCAAGAATAAGGATGTTCCACAACGGCTAGGGCAGAACGAGACACGTTGAATGCTTCCTTAGATGGCGCTAAGATCCTCCTGTGATCTTGGGCTTTCCAGAATGAGTTGCGAAAGATATTCTTGGTATCGTTGATTTCTTGATTCATTTATTCTTTTCGCAATCTACTCCATCAGCCATTATTTGTTTCCTTAGTTTAGGATACCAAAAGGTCGTACTAGATGTAGTCTGCTTCATATATTCTTCCGCAATATCCTCGATTTTGGATTCGTTAGTGATCTTGCTCTTTCATTCTCGAGAGGTACCTGCACACAACATATTATAATATTTGCATCATTAAAATTAGATTCTAACAATAACAAGACATCATAGTCTGATAATAGTCAAAATACACTAAAAGGAAGATAAGGAAGGAGAAAGGTGGGACTGCGATCGCTAGGTAGGTACCTCGCCATATCCAATGAAGTCCGCGACTGGAATAGTCAATAGCCTCTACCGTGTCCTGAGATACCAGGATCTGCACATTAGGTGCAGGGGGTAACGTAAGTACCCCAACTTAGTAAGTAACAAGTCCAAACTATTGACTGATAGGTAGTGACAGACTAAACCTCAACAAATAACAAATTTAAGCTTTACAGTAAAGTAGACATGTTTTCCGTTCAAGTATTCAGCTCAGGAAGTAAAGTAAATGCAAATCTGAACAAAGTAAGGTAATAAGCTCAGCATATATCTAAGAACCAATGCACGTAATGCATGAAAATGTACCATGTACCTCCACTCTCAAGTGCTCAACCACTCAGTACTATATATGGCCATTCGGCCCAGGGAAGAGCCATCCTGGAACATATACACATCACCGACAACAGTCGCTCAGTACCGAGAAAGGCTATTATTGCCCTATGGAGAAGATCCATCTCCATGTATAAATACTCCGGACAATATCCATGCCCAGGGATGATCCATCCCTCAAATATATCATCTGCGCTTACTGGGGGTATGTTACAGACTCGGGCTCTTACAGCCCAAGCGCAATCACAATCATTAACATAACCACTGCGGCGTGCAACCGATCCCATAACTGTCACTCATAATCAGGCTCTCGGCCTCACTCAGTCATCACTCTCCAGTCTCACACACACGGGCTCACAATGCCATGAAAATAGCCCGAAACAAGGATATGATGTGCCAAATAATAATAACCGAGACAGAGACATGATATGATATGCACGAATAAGACTGAGTACAAAATATCAATGAAACTAATGAGATGACAGCGAGAACGACCACTATTGGCGTGAAGCCTTAACGAGATATCTAGCATGGTCTACAACACATTTATTTAATCACATGATAGAAATAAGCGGTGCCATGGAATGAACCATGCCACAATTCTCACGGTGCACGCCCGCACGCCCATCACTTGGCATGTGCGTCACCTCAATACTAATCACATAGCACATAACTCGGGGTTTCGAACCCTCAAAACCAAGTTTAGAAGCGTTACTTACCTCAATTAAGCCAAAATCCTACTCCGCGACGACCTTTCCTCTCAACTCGGCCTCCAAACCTCCCGAATCTAACCAATAGCAACATAATGTAGTCAAAATAGGCCAAGGGAACAATTCCACACGAATAACTATCAATTTTAACCAAAATCCCGAAATTCACCCAAACCCTGCCCTCGGGCCCACGTCTTGGAATCTAACAAAAATCACAAAACTAGAAAGCCATTTTAGTCACGAGTCCAACCATACCAAATTCACCAAAATCCGACCTCGTTTGACCCCTCAAATCCCTAAATCAAACTCTCCAATTATCAAGCCCTAATTCCCTCAATTTCATCCCTAATTCCTACTAATTTCATGCTTAAACAACTGAAAATTATCATAATCACAGGTATTAAGCTCGAATAACTTACCTCAATGTGAACCCCCCTGATTCCCTCTTCAAAACTCTCCAAAATGCTCCCAAACCAATTAGTGATTGTGATGAATGACCGAAAATTCGCGAAGTCCACAATTTATACCTTCTTCCCAGTACTTCCGCATCTGCGGTCCATCAGTCGCTTCTGCAACACCTCACCTTCGGAAAATCCATCGCAGGTGCGGTCCTCACTTAATTCCCCAGAATCCGCTTCTACGGTCAAATTCTCACACCTGCGGCCCCGCAGGTGCGGATTCTCCTTCGCATCTGAGACTTCCCTCCTGGTCTTCATTTTCCGCATCTCCGGCTGCTTCCATCGCATCTACGACCTCGGACCTATGGTCCCCACTCCGCAGGTGCGGAAACATGAGAAGCAACAAACATCAACTGCATAATTCCATCTCCAAACTCTTCGCTAACCATCCGAAATCATCCCGAGGCCCTCGGGACCTCAACCAGTAACACCAACAAGTCACATAGCAATGTAAGAACTTAGTCGAACCTTAGGAACACTCAAAACAACCTCGAACCATCGAATCAAACTCGGATTCAAGCCTAAGAATTCCTAAACTTCCAAATTCCGCAAACGACGCCGAAACCCATCAAACCACCTCAAAATGACTTGAAATTTTGCACACAGGTCAAAAATGACACCAGGAACCTACTCCAACTTTCGGAATTCCATTTCGACCTCGATATCAAAAATTCTACTACCGACCAAAATCATCGAATTTCCAACTTTTGCCAATTCAAGCTTAATTCTACCCCGGGCTTCCAAATTACATTCCGGACACGCTCCTAAGTGCAAAATCGCCTAACGAAGCGGAACCATAAAAATTAAAATCCGAGACCGTTTACTCATAAGTCAACATCCGGTTGACTTTCTAAATTAAACTCCTAAATAAGAGACTAAGTGTCTCCTTCCTTTCCAAAACCATCCCGGACACGAACCAACCAACCCGATGCAACATAATAAAGCTGAAAATACATAAAGAAGCAGAAATGGGGGAAACGGGGATATAACTCTCGGAAAGACCGGCCGGGTCGTTACAGTTTAAGACCCCTTTTTTACGTGGTGAGGATGTGTAGGGCCGAAATAATCAAGTCCCGGACGAAATAGGACAAGTCCCCGCTCCGAACGTCCAGGGAACCACCTAGCGCTGGCTATGGAAAACTTGAATTTTTATAGAATCAAATTCTAAAATCATTTCTATTTTGATCATTTATTAGATTCTGTTGAATTGTATCGAATCCATTTTCGATTTTAAAGCGAACAATTACCTTATCAAACTAGAAATTTTTCTTTTTACTTTAAATTTAAGTTTAACTCATTCGATTTAGTAATGTATTAATTCACATAATATCTTTAATGATTGAGAAGAAGAGAAAGTTATCACACAATCGCTTGAAAAAATCTTATTTTTTGGTCCAACTAATAGTAATTTCTATTAGGTTCCACATTTTTAAGCAATAACGTTTTTTGGAATTTCAATTCTTTGATTTGCATTTTAAATTGGATTTCATCCTTTTCTTGTCTTATATTCGAGGGGACAAACACCAAAGAGTGTCCCACCTTTGTCTCCTATTTTTTTATTCTTTTATTTCCTTTCTTTTTCTTCTGCATTTTATTTAATTTTGCTCCAAATATCTTCATCTTCACAATGCTTTATTCCTACACAGTTAAAATATTATATTAAGCATAATGTAATATAATTAATGCTTAGAAGATGATTAAAAGTATTAGAATGTGAGGCAACAATGGTTAAATATATGCATTTTTGGCCGAACATCAACACCCCACACTTAAACGTTGCTCGTCCTCGAGTCAACCAAAAATTTGCATTATTCTTGAGCACTTTATATTTACACATTTAAAGCACACTACACTAATGACCATGGTTGATAGCAACAATTTAACTGTAGCATATGCAATCACTTAACTTCCCTTTACTTATGCCATTCATCAAAAATATTGAAACAAAAACAAAATGCTCACAACAATCCTAGCGTCAAAACCCAACTCATTGTCCCAATGCACTCATGGCTTGAACATCCAACATCCTAGAGAAGTCTAATAATGTTACCTATCCCTAGTGAATCCATGTGCCCTCACACCAAAAGCAAAGAGGGTAAGTTGAATCCACATGTCACGACCCCAAATCCTAACAGGTCGTGATGGCGCCTATCGTGGAACTAGGCTAGCTACTATCACATAACTACACATTTCTTTTAATAAATTTTCTCAAAATCATAAATAATAAGTGTAAAATCTTCTAAGTCTTTAACAAAGCATAATAAAATCCACAGTCTAAACTATTCCCCGGAACTGGAGTCAACTGATTACGAGCATCTAAGAATAGTACTAACACTACTAATGTCATAATACACTGTCTCAGAACAAAATACTAAATACTAAATGAAGGAAGGGAAATGGAGAAGCTGCGGACGCTAGACAACAACCTCGAAATCCCAAATGCTGACGATGAAAGAACTCAAATGGCTACTGCTCAGAACCAGTACCTGGATCTGCACATAGAGGTGCAGAGACTAATGATGAGTACGCCAACTCAGTAATGAAAATAAATCAAGTCTGAAGATAAGAAACACACAACACAAAACACCAATCCACAAATAGTAAAATAAAGAGTCTGAGTAAAGTATACATTTAATACATAAGTTTGAAAACCAATTTCCGTGAAAATCCTTTTAACAAGTATATTTTCAAATGTTTCTCAGTAACAATCCCAAAATATCAGTATATAAGAATGAAGTGAATCATAATCAAAACTCAGTAAAAATATAATCATAACCACCCCTCGGGCCACATCATCATTCATAAATAGTCACTCAACACCTCACCATCACTCAGTAACAGTCACTCAGCACCTCACAGTCACTCATGCCTCCCAATCACTCGTCACTCGGCACTCGCACTCAGTAGGTACTTGCGCTCACTTGGGGTGTGTACAGACTCCGTAGGGGCTCCTACATCCCAAGCGCTATAAACAAGCCAAATCATGGCATCAATCACTCTGGCACTCGACCTCTCATATATCATAAATATCATCACAATATTGGCCCCCGACCTCACTCAGTCAGACACTCTCAACATGCCACTCGGGCCATAAATAAATGGGGTTCTCGACCTAAATCGGTATTTCATTTCAAGAAATAATAATATCAATAAACCTGAGTGTCAACAATTTAACAAGAAAAGTCTAAGTGTAAAATCATAATTTATACGTGAGGAATATCAGGAAAATAGCCCCCAAGGGGTTTAAACAGATCGACACTAGGCCCCAAACATGGATTACAACCCAAATATGTCAAAACATAGTAATACTATAAAACATATGCTTTAAAAACAGCTTCGCAACTCGATAGTTGCCTCAAAAGGAACATATTTCAAAATTTCCAATTCGTGCATGCCCCACACTCATCACCCAGTGTGTGCGTCGCTCCAAAACCGTGAAAGGATGTAAAGTCCGGGGTTTCATACCCTCAGGACAGGATTTAAAGACATTGCTTACCTCAAACTAGCCCGAAAAGCTATTCCGCAACACGCTTGCCCCTCGAATCAATTTCCACTTGCTCCAAATCTATAAAGATCAGATTTTTCACATCAAATTATGCTAAGGGGATGAAACTCAATCGAAAGATATCAATTTTAAGCACAAAACCCCGACCCTCGGGACCGCATCCCTAAACTCGACAAACTTTATACCAAAATGATCCTCATCATCTCACGAGTCCGTACATATAAAGAACTCAGAAATCGGAGTTCGATTGACCCCTCAAATTACCCCTAAAAGGTCTCTTAAACTCAAGCCCTAGTTTCCCTTTTTCCACTGATTTTTCCCAATTAAACACTGTTAATAAGGTCTTTAATCACATATAATCGAGTTAATAAGTCCAAAAATCTTACCTCAATGATGCACAAATGTTTCCCTCTTCAAAAACCCTCAAAAAGCTCGGAACCCGCACAACAATGGTGAAAAGAGGGCTAAAAGTCGTTAAGTCCCCTTTTTATACTTTTCTGGAAAGGCTTTTCGCACAGAGGACCTATTTCTCGCACCTGCGGTCCGCACCTGCGCTCAGGAGGACCGCACCTGTGACTTTCATTAAACGGACCAAAATCCCGCACCTGTGGCTCCACTTCCTCACATGCGACCTCGCAGGTGCAGTCCAGTGTCCGCATCTGCGACTTCCTCCTGGGCTGGACAAATTTTGCATCTGCGAAGCCTCTTTATGCTCTTGCGGCTCGCACCTGCGGTCAAACATCCGCAGGTGCGGAAATCACAACACCAAAAAATCTGCAGCAGCAAAAATCTTCCAACCTCCCCGTTAACCACACAAAACCATCCCGAGCCCCGCGGGACGCCAACCAAATATACCAACATATCATAACTGATCATTCAAACTTAGTTGCACTCTCGGAACACCCAAAATAACATCAAAACACCAAAATCACATCAAATTCAAGCCTATGAACTTTGAAATTCCTAAATTCCACCAACGATGCCGAAACCATCCAAAACACATCTGATTGACCTGAAATTTTGTACACATATCCAAAATGACATTACGGACCTGTTCCAACTGTCGGAATTCCATTCTAACCCCGATAGCCTATTTTTCACTGCCGAACGGAAATCACCAAAAACTAACTTTCGCCAATTCAAGCCTAATTCTACACCGGACAACACAAAAATATTCCGAACACACTCCTAAGTCCCAAATCACCTAACGAAGATTTTTGAGCCATAAAATCCACATTCCGAGGTTATTTACCAATAAGTCAACTCTTAGTTAACTTTTCCAACTATAAAGCTATTTTTAGAGACTAAGTGTCTCAATTCTCACTACATCCATTCTGAACCCGAGCCAACCGACTCTAACACATCATAACCAGCATTACCAGCCTATGACAAGGAAATAACAGTAAATATAATACAGATTCTACGTAACGACCGGCCGAGTCATTACATTCTCCCCCTCTTAAACAAACGTTCGTCCTCGAACGGATCTAGAAACATACCTGGAGTCTCAAACAAGTGAGGATATCTGCTCTACATCTCCCGCTCGGTATCCCAAGTAGCCTCCTCCGCTGGATGACCCCTCCACTGTACCTTTAATGAAGCTATATCCTTAGACCTCAACTTTCTAACCTGACGATCCAAAATTGCTACTAGCTCTACCTCATACGACATATCACCCTTGAGCTGAACTGTGCTGAAGTATAAAACATGAGACGGGTCACCAACATACTTCTGGAGCATCGACACATGAAATACCGGATGAACACTCGATAGGCTGGGTGGCAAGTCAAGTCTATAAGCCACCTCTCCAATCTTCAGAAGCACCTCAAAAGGACCAATGAACCGGAGACTCAGCTTTCCCCTCTTTCCGAACCTCATAACACCCTTCATGGGTGATACCTTCAGCAGTACCTTATCACCCTCCATGAAAGACACATCCCGGACCTTCCGG
The DNA here is from genome assembly GCA_005239495.1 of Nicotiana undulata. Taxonomy (NCBI): domain Eukaryota; kingdom Viridiplantae; phylum Streptophyta; class Magnoliopsida; order Solanales; family Solanaceae; genus Nicotiana; species Nicotiana undulata. The sequence goes on from ML268108.1 coordinate 23,535, forward strand.
TCCGCATAACTCTTTTGCCTCGACTGCGCCGTGCAAAGTCGCTCCTGAATAAACTTCACCTTGTCCAACGCATCCTGAACCAAATCTATGCCCAATATCCTAGCCTCACCAGGCTCAAACCAACCAACCGGAGATCTACACCTCCTACCATATAAAGCCTCATACGGGGCCATCTGAATGCTGGACTGGTAGCTATTATTATATGCAAACTCCACGAGTGGCAGAAACTGGTCCCATGAACCACCAAAATCAATCACACAGGCACGCAACATGTCCTCCAAAATCTGAATAGTCCGCTCCGACTGCCCGTCGGTCTGAGGATGGAATGCAGTGCTCAACTCTACCTGAGTACCCATACCTTTCTGCACGGCCCTCCAAAACTGAGATGTGAACTGAGTACCTCTATCAGAAATAATAGAAACTGGAACTCCGTGTAATCGGACAATCTCCCTGATGTAGATACCAGCTAACCGCTCCGAAGTATAAGTAGTACTGATAGGAATGAAGTGAGCGGGCTTGGTCAGCCGATACACAATGACCCAAATAGCATCAAAACCCTTCGACTTTCGTGGAAGCCTAACTACAAAGTCCATAGTGATCCGCTCCCACTTCCACTCCGAAATATCTAACCTCTGAATTAATCCACCTGGTCTCTGGTGCTCATACTTGACCTGCTGGCAGTTGAGACACCGTGCTATATACTCAACAATATCTCTCTTCATCCGCCTCCACCAATACTGCTGTCTTGGATCCTGATACATCTTCGCGGCATCCAGATGGATGGAATACCGCGAGCTGTAGGCCTCTGCTAATATCAACTCTCGAAGCCTATCTACATTGGGCATGCAAATATGGCCCTGCATACTCATAACTCCGTCATCACCAATAGTCACGTCCCTAGCATTACCTCGACGGACCCTGTCCTAAAGAACTAACACGTGCCGGTCATCATACTGACGTGGTCTAATCTGATCATAAAGAGAAGATTGGGAAGCCATGCTAGCTAATACCCGTGGAGGCTCTGAAAAATCCAATCTCACCAACTGACCCGCTAAAGCCTGAACATCAAATGCTAAAGGTCGCTCTGCTGCTGAAAGGTAAGCTAGACTCCCCAAACTCTCGGCTCTGCGACTCAAGGCATCGGCCACTACATTGGCCTTCCCCGGGTGATACAAAATAGTGAGGTCATAATCCTTGAGAAGCTCTAACCACCTCGTCTGACGCAAATTCAAGTCCTTCTGCTTCAACAGATACTGTAAGCTACGATGATCGGTGAAAATCTCACACTGCACTCCATACAAATAATGGCGCCAAATCTTCAAGGCATGAACAATGGCCGCTAACTCAAGATCATGCACTGGATAATTCTTCTCGTGCACCTTCAAGTGTCTAGACGCGTAGGCAATCACCCTACCATCCTGCATTAATACCGCTCCCAAGCCAACTTTAGAAGCATCACAGTAAACTGTATAAGAACCCGAACCATTAGCCAAAACCAATACCGGAGCTGTGGTCAATGCTGACTTGAGCTTGTGAAAGCTCTCCTCACACTTGTTAGACCATCTGAATGGAGCACCCTTCTAGGTCAATCTGGTCAAAAGTGAAGCAATAGAAGAGAATCCTTCCACAAAGTGACGGTAATATCCTGCCAAACCAAGGAAACTCCTAATATCTGTAGCTGAGGACGGTCTGGGCCAACTCTGCATCGCCTCAATCTTCCTCGGATCAACCTGAATACCCTCACTAGACACCACGTGCCCCAAGAAAGCTACTGAACCAAGCCAAAACTCACACTAGGAGAATTTTGGATAAAACTTCTCCTCTCTCAACTTCTGCAACACGACCCTAAAATGTTGAGCGTGCTCCTCCTAGCTACGAGAATACACCAGGATGTCATCAGTAAACACAATGACGAAAGAGTCAAGGTAAGGCTGAAACATGCTGTTCATCAAATGCATGAACGCGGGTGGGGCATTGGTCAGCACAAATGACATAACCAAAAACTCATAATGACCATATCTGGTCCTGAAAGCAGTCTTCGGAATGTCAGAATCCCGAATCTTCAACTGATGATACCCGGATCTCAAGTCAATCTCAGAGAACACTCTAGCTCCATGAAGCCGGTCAAACAAGTCATCAATACGGGTCAAAGGACACCGGTTCTTCACTGTAACCTTTTTCAGTTGCCGATAATCAATACACATGCGCATGGAACCATCCTTTTTCTTCACAAACAATACCGGTGCACCCCAAGGTGACACACTAGACCAATGAACCCCTTATCTAAGAGTTCCTGAAGCCTCTCTTTCAATTCCTTCAACTCCGCTGGTGCCATACGATAAGTTGGAGTAGAGATAGGCTGGGTGTTTGACACCAAGTCAATACCGAAATCAATATCCCTGTCAGGTGGCATGCCTGGCAGGTCTGCAGGGAATACGTTTGAAAATTCACGGACTACAGGAACAGAATCAACAGAAGGAGTCTCACTACTAACATCCCTCTCAAAAGCAAGATACGATTCACATCCCTTCTCAACCATACACTGAGCCTTTAAGTAAGAAATCACTCTGCTAGGAACATGCTCAATAGACCCTCTCTACTCAACTCTCGGAACTACGAGCATAGCCAGGGTCACTGTCTTAGCGTGACAATCAAGAATAGCATGACATGGGGATAACCAATCCATGCCTAGTATCACATCAAAATCAACCATGCTGCGCAACAACAAGTCTACTCGGGTCTCCAGACCCCCATTAGATATCACACACGACCAATACATACAGTCCACAATAATAGTATCGCCCACCGGAGTCAAGATATGAACAGACGTAACTAAAGACTCACGGGGCATATTCAGAAAGTGAGCAAAATATGACGAAACATAAGAGTAAAGAGTATGTGGAACCAGGGTCAAATAAGGCCAAAGCATCACTGTGACAGATTGAGATAGTACCTGTAATCACCGCATCAGAGGCCATATCATCAATCCTAGCTTGGAGTGCATAGATACGTGGCTGACCTCAACCTGCTCGACCTCCCCCTCTAGGGCGACCTCTAGCTCCGTGAACTCCACCCCTAGTTGCCTGGATGGGTGGCGAAGTGGATGGGGCTGATGTTGAGGGCTGAACCCTCTGCTGAGATGAACTACCAGGACGACGGAGACACTGTCTCCACCCATGTCCAAACTCTCCACACTCGAAGCAACTACCTGGAGCTGGAGATGGGGACTGAAGAGAACCCTTGCCACCATGATAACCACTGGATGAACCATGCATAGAAGAACCCTGAAATGATGATGCTCTGGAGGAACTCTGAGATGGAAGGGCACTAAAGGATGAACGTCCTGGATGAGAGCTGCGGGGACCCTGCCCCGAAAATGCGCCACTATAAGCTGGGCGAACTGGCGGAGGAGGTCTGAATGGACGACCTCTACTGTGCTGAAACTGCCCTCTAGGAGGGCCACCACTGAAGCTACCTGATCCCCGAGGCCTCTTGGCCTCCCTCTCCTCACGCTCCTGCCTGCAAACCGACTCAATATCTCGAGCAATGTCAACAACCTGCTCGAATGTAGCTCCAGACACTCTCTCCCTGGTCATAAAAATCCAAAGTTGATACGTGAGACCATCTACAAACCTCCTGATCCTATCCCTATCAATAGGGACTAACTCAGAAGCATGTCGAGCCAACTCAGAAAATCGCATCTCGTACTGTGTGACTGACAAATCTCCCTGGCGCAGTTGCTCAAACTGCCTGCGCTGCTCCTCTTTGTGGGAATGAGGAACATACTTCTCCAAAAATATCGTGGAGAACTGCTGCCAAGTGAGGGGTGCTGAACCAACTGGACTACGCCTTTCAAATGCCTCCCACCAAGTGAAAGCAGACCAACCGAAATGTAGCAAACGAGACCCCACTGGTCTCTAGAATACCAGCAGTACGGAGTATCCTCTGTCACTTATCCAGAAAACCTTGGGCATCCTCACTCTCTGTGCCGCTGAAAGTCGGAGGCTGAAGTCTATTGAACCTCTCCAGCCTACGCTGCTCATCCTAGGGAATAGCTGGGACTACATAGTCCTGAATTGGGGAAACCGGTTGGGCTGGGACTGCCCCCGGTGCCTGAATACCCTGTACAACCTGCTCAGGTGTCCGGGCAGCTGGAGTCTGAGTGCCTCCCCCGGGCTGAGATGTAGCGGCAGTAGTAGACATAGCAACTGCTTGAGCCAAACTAGTACATATTGTCAAGATTTGAGCCAGGGTCTCCTAAAGACCCGGAATGACAATAGGCACTGCCGGTGCCTGAGCCTGTCCCACTGGGGCACCCTCGGTGGGAACCTGATCCTGAATAGTAGGGGGATCCTCTGGTACTGTCCCGGCTGCTGCACGGGCTGGTCCCCTAACTCCACCACGGCCGCGACCCCTCGTGGGTTCAGCTGGTGTCTAGTCACCCTGATCTGTAGCGCATGTCCTCAGCATGTGTAAGAGAATGAACAACAAGAATTTAGATTTCAAGAACCAATAGAATGGCACGACAGAGTTCAAGAAAATGAGATTTTCCTAAGAGTTCTGTAGCCTCTCGAAGATAAGTATAGACGTCTCCGTACCGATCCACAAGACTCTACTAAACCTGCTCATGACCGTTGAGTCCTATGTAACCTAGAGCTCTGATACCAAATCCTAACAGGTCGTGATGGCGCCTATCATGCAACTAGGCTAGCCACTATCACATAACTACACATTTCTTTTAATAAAGTTTCTCAAAATCATAAATAATAAGTATAAAATCTTCTAAGTCTTTATAAAAGCATAATAAAATCCACAATCTAAACTATTCCCCAGAACTTGATTCAACTGATCACGAGCATCTAAGAATAGTACTAACACTGCTAATGTCATAATACACTGTCTCATAACAAAATACTAAATACTAAATGAAGGAAGGGAAATGAAGAAGCTACGGACGCTGGACAGCTACCTCAAAATCCCGAATGCTGACGATGAACGAACTCAAATGGCTACTGCTCAGAACCAATACCTGGATCTGCACAGAGAGGTGCAAGGAGTAATTATGAGTACGCCAACTCAATAGTAATGAAAATAAATCAAGTCTAAAGATAAGAAACACATCACAAAACACAATCCACAAATAGTAAAATATAGAGTCTGAGTAAAGTATACATTTAATACATAAGTTTGAAAACCAATTTCCATGAAAATCCTTTGAACAAGTATATTTTCAAATGTTTCTCAGTAAAACTCCCAAAATATCAGTATAGAAGAATGAAGTGAATCATAATCAAAACTCAGTAAAAATATCATCGTAACCGCCCCTCGGGCCACATCATCACTCATAAATAGTCACTCAGCACATCACAGTCACTCATGCCTCCTAATCAATCGTCACTCAGCACTCCGCACTCAGTAGGTACCTGCGCTCACCGGGGGTGTGTACAGACTCTGAAGGGGCTCCTACAGCCCAAGCGCTATAAACAAGCCAAATCATGACATCAATCACTTTGGCACTCAGCCTCTCTCATATCATAAATATCCTCACAATATTGGCCCTCGTCCTCACTCAGTTAGACACTCTCAACATGCCACTCGGGCCATAAATAGACGGGGTTCTCGACCCAAAACAGTATTTCTTTTCAAGAAATAATAATATCAATAAACCTGAGTGTCAACAATTTAACAAGAAAATACTGAGTATAAAATCATAATTTATACGTGAGGAATATCAGCAAAATAGCCCCCAAGGGGTTTAAACAGATCGACATTACGCCCCAAACATGACTTACAACCCAAATATGTCAAAACATAGTAATACTATAAAACATATGCTTTAAAAACAGCTTCGCAACTCGATAGTTGCCTCAAAAGGAACATATTTCAAAATTTCCAATTCGTGCACGCCCCACACTCGTCATTGTGTGCGTCACTCCAAAACCGTGAAAGGATGTAAAGTCCGGGGTTTCATACCCTCAGGACAGGATTTAAAGACATTGCTTACCTCAAACTAGCCCGAAAAGCTATTCCGCAACACGCTTTCCCCTCGAATCAATTTCCACTTGCTCCAAATCTATAAAGATCATATTTTTCACATCAAATTATTCTAAGGGGATGAAACTCAATTGAAAGATATCAATTTTAAGCACAAAACCCGAAATTAGCCAAAACCCGACCCCTGGTCCCGCATCTCGGAACTCAACAAACTTTATACCAAAATGATCCTCATCATCTCACGAGTCCGTACATATAAAGAAATCTGAAATCGGAGTCCGATTGACCCCTCAAATCACCCCTAAAATGTCTCTAAACGCAAGCCCTAGTTTCCCTTTTTCCCCACAGATTTTTCCCAATTAAATACTGTTAATAAGGTCTTTAATCACATATAATCGAGTTAATAAGTCCAAAAAGCTTACCTCAATGATGCACAAACATTTCCCTCTTCAAAAACCCTCAAAAAACTCGGAACCCACACAACAATGGTGAAAAGAAGGCTAAAAATCGTTAAGTCCCCTTTTTATACTTTGCTGCCCAGGCTTTTCGCACCTGCAGCCTATTTCTCGCACCTGCGGTCCGCACCTGCGCTCAGGAGGACCGCACATGCGACTTTCATTAAACGGACCAAAATACCGCACCTGCGGTTCCACTTCCGCACCTGCGACCTCGCAGGTGCGGTCTAGTGTCCGCATCTGCGACTTCCTCCTGGGCTGGCCAAATTCCGAATATGCGGATCCTCTTTCTGCTCCTTCGGCTCGCACCTGCGGTGAAACATCCGAAGGTGTGGAAATCACATCACCAGAAAATCTGCAGCAGCAAAAATCTTCCAACCTCCCCGTTAACCACTCAAAACCATACCGAGCCCCTCGGGACCCCAACCAAATATACAAACACATCATAAATTATCATTCAAACTTATTTGCACTCTCGGAACACCCAAAATAACATCAAAACACCAAAATCACATCAAATTCAAGCCTATGAACTTTGAAATTCCTAAATTCCACCAACGATGCCAAAACCATCCAAAACACATTCGATTGACTTGAAATTTTGCACACATATCCAAAATGACATTACGAACCTATTCCAACTGTCAGAATTCCATTCTGACCCCGATATCCTATTTTCCACTACCGACGGAAAATCACCAAAACTAACTTTCACCAATTCAAGCCTAATTCTACACCGGACATCACAAAAATATTAAGAACACACTCCTAAGTCCCAAATCACCTAGCGAAGCTATCCGAGCTATAAAATCTGCATTCCGAGGTTGTTAACCAATAAGTCAACTCTCAGTTGACTTTTCCAACTATAAAACTATTTTTAGAGACTAAGTGTCTCAATTCTCACTACAGTCATTCTGAACCCGAGCCATCCGACTCTAACACATCATAACCAGCATAAACAACCTATGACAAGGAAATAACAGTAAATATAATGCAAATTCTACGTAACGACCGGCCGGGTCGTTACCCCACACATCCGAATCTCATGATAAAATATAGTTTAAGGACTAGCTTGTATGTAAAAGAAACCTCTCACTCTCACAAAGAAGTTACATGCATGCAATTTGTACCATAGGCTTGCCCATAATGTAAATCTTTACTAATATAAGTTCGCTCGATCTAAAATCAATTAGGACTTTTTCATGGTTGTAATGTGAGCTAAGGGACGAGTAGAATATGTTTTAGGAATAGTGGCTAACCCTCCTAGGTACTTTAACACAACACATGATAAACTTTAAGCGCAATTTCTTCAATCCACTTCAATTCCACAACTAAAATCACTCCCAACGTTCCCTTTTTCTTTAAGCACTATCGTCATTTACACTCCACTAGCAAAAACAAGATATTTATTCATCTAAATTTTTTTTCTTTTTCTTTTTCTCTTGTTTTTTCAACTATTCTTTTCTCATTTGTAACTTTCGCTAGTGGTGTATTCCTTTACAAAACAATTGCACCTTTTTTCCTTTCAATGGTTCCACTCTAAGACACCTAACACTTAGTCCTTTCTTACTTCTTTTAGCGCTCATTTTACTATTAAAGTGCTTTTAGGTAAAAAGATCAAAACTATGTCAATTAATAACAAAAAGGGTATATGCTTGTAGTGTGGGTGCCAAATAAAAGTCTATAGGCTCAAAAGAGTTAACTAGGGATATATTTTATCTGTGATAAGCATAATCTCAAAAAGATCAACAAGGCCTAAAATCATTTTTCAAACGGAGCATCACCAAAATTTTGACTTCGACTCACATACCAGGAAAGTTCTATATGAATAAGGAAGAACAAAGAGATAGACGCATTTCAGTAACACTTGATACAAAAATGATCATACAACCCATTATTTAAGGTCAATGAATATGGAGCACTTCATATTCTATTAAAATTTATATCTCGCAAGAGAATCCAAAATATTTCTAGAAATTTTTTAAAGAAAATTCTATACAAAATCTTAGAAGTATATATAAAAATTATATATTTATATGTCGGGTTGGTTCGGGTTTCTTTACTCAATACCAAACCAAATCAAACGAAACCAACTCGTGTTTTTTAATATGTTTTGTTTGACTTTTCGATTTGGTGTGGTTTTTCGGTTTGGTTTGTACACCCCTAGTCAGTATACACAATTACCCTTGGGCCTATCAGGTATGATCTGAATTTTTCATATGCGAACACCACTGCTAACATCTCTTTCTCGGTCACTGTGTAATTTAGTTGGGCACCACTAAGGTTCTACTTGCATAGTAGATTGGATGCATGACTTTTATCTTTTCGCTGCCCAAGAACTGCTCCCACATCATAGTCGCCTGCATCACGCATCAGCTCAAAAGGTTTCCCCCAGTCAGGTTCCACTATGAATGGTGTAGTCACCAACCTCTTCTTAAATTCCCCAAAAGCTACCATGCAGTTATTAGAAAACACAAAAGGGTAATCTTTTTCAAGCAGTTTACACAAAGGGTTAGCAATTTTGGAAAATCTTTTATAAACCGCCTATAGAAACCGTTGTGGCCAAGGAAACTTGTTATTGCCTAAACGGAAGTGGGTGGTGGTAACTTTTCTATTACATCAACCTTTGGACAATCCACCTCAATGCCCTTACTTAACACTAGGTGCCCCAAGACAATACCTTCGTGTACCATGAAATGGCTCTTCTCCCAGTTTAGCACCAGATTAGTCTCCATACATCTCTTTAGCACTTTTTTCAGATTCCTAAGATAGTCATCGAACGAGTTGCCCACCACTGAGATGATACCAATTGATGTTTTAGACTTCAATACTACACAATAATATAAGTTAATTGTGCAGTACCCAATTTTTGAGTGTTGTCTAATAAGAAGAACCTGCTTCTTCTTGGTGTACTACTTTCTACTATTGCGGAATAGTAAAGCAGTAAAGTAAAGACATAGAGATTTTTACGTGGAAAACACCTGGCTCAAAAGGTGAAAAAACCATGACCTACTCCTCAGTAGGATTTGCTCAAACACTTCACTAAAAACTCTGAGCCAAACAGACTTACAAAATAAACTCTTTTGTAATCCTAGGACTAACTCTAATCCTCTTTGTATCAACTAGCCTCTAGCTAATTTCTACAGATTTCAAGCTAACTCTAACTTGAACAATGTGTACCTATTATAATTGCTTCTATGAAAGCTGAAAAGATACAATATTAAATCGCCTACTACAATCAACTAGACTCAATACATCAACAATGAAATTGTTTCTTCTAGTTGAACTGTAGCCTTCGCACAATACTTCTGCTTGCAAAATATCTTGGGAACTTTTGCTTTTCAGAACTTGATTCACTATTGTCTTTGTGCGTCACTAATTTCAGTAGTAATACATTGAGTATTTATAGAGTCAGTTGTTGAGTACATGGTTCCATTCTGATCCAACTCTACCTAGGTATACGAGTTCGACTGTGACTCAACTTCCTTCTCTATTTCTGTCCTTGCTGAAATCAACTTCAATCTTCTTTATNTGATATCTCCTATGCATGAACAATTCTTGTGCCAACTGTTCCGTTCAGATGTGTATGCTCTAATGGACCTTGTTCAACTTGTCAATCTTCAAAACCCATTCAGTGACATGGGATGTGTGTGCTCTGATGGACCTGGTTCAACTTGTCAATCTTCAAAACCCATTTAGTGACATGGGCCAACACAACTCTTCCTCATGGAAAGTGATTTGGCTTTCTAGCCCCTGCCCTACCATATTGGCTATTTCTCCGCTAGTGATGTTGTTGGGCACATATGCTTCATTCAACAACTCTATTAGAGCATTCCTGTGTGCCTCAGAATTTTTTAGTAATGACAGGATAGATATATGGGGGATTCTTGTTCAGGTGATCAACGATGGAATACTCCCTTGCCTGTACCTTCCTCCAGAGGTCATCTAGACCAGTCTAAAAAACGGGCGGTTTGCTGGAATCCTACTTACTAGTTTCTCCCAAATGTTCCGATGTATAAACCCTTCATGTTCTGGCCATTCCTTGCGCAGCGCCAGATTCTTCCATTTTCGCTTTTCCCTTTCTTCTAGCTTCCGCCACATAATCCCAAGGTACAACATGTGAACTGAAGGGCGGTGTGGTCGCCACCATCACTGTGAAAGGTGTGGCTACTTCCAACTCAAATGGAACAAGTGTAGCTGCAGGTGGTGTTGCTTCTACCTTAAAAGGAACCGATGTGGTTATCTCAACTTTAACCGGCAGTTGTACTTGCACCACAATGGGAACTGCAAGTTTCTTAGGATCATCACCTTCTCGAATAATCCCGATTGATCCCTCAGGATCCCACTCTTCGTCGGTTTCTATCATATTGATTCCTTCACCCCTATGATCTAGGAAGGGATTGTTGCGGACGTTGGGTGCGGCTTCCTTCGCCTGTATGACCTTATTATAAATCAATGTTTGGATCTTGTCTTTCACGGTGCGGCACTCGTCAATGGTGTGTCCTTTCACACCGGAATGGTATGCACATGTTTTGTTTGGGTTGACACGTTGAGATGAATTCTCTATTTCCACAGCGGGTATAGGGGGTGACATAACCAGCAACTTTCAATCTTTCGTAAAACTAGTCGATGGGTTCTGCAATGGCAGTGTACTGTATGGGTGGTTTGCGGTCAAAATTAAGCCTGGGTTTTTGGTAATTTGGACGAGTTGGAGGTGACTGATAATAGGATGGCTAAGTATTATAGGTGTTTTAATCGGCAGAAGGTTGGGAATATCTGGGAGGTGATGGTTGGTATGTGGGTGGAGGTGTCTGGTATAGAAATGGAGTTTTCTGACCTTGGGCAACCATTACTTTTCCCACTTTTTTATTCTTCGATATGCCACCTGATTGCAATGCTGTTCGTGGCCTGCAGTGCCTCAAAATTCTTCACCATCTCGCTTTTAATACCCTCCTCGATCCTTTCTCCGAGTTTGATGATATCGGAGAACATATGGTTCTCAATAACCATTAGCCTTTCATAATACTGCGGATCCTGTGCCCGGACAAAGAACTTGTTCATCTGTTCCTCATCTAACGCCGGCCTGACCTTCGCTGCTTATGACCTCCACCGAGTAGCATACTTGGTAAAGTCTTAGTTGGCTTCTTCTTAAGGTTCTGGATATAGAAAACATCAGGTGCATTCTCTGTATTGAATTTAAACCTATCCATGAAATCTGATGCCATGTTCACCCAATTAGCCCTTTTCTTGGGATTCTGTCTTATGTACCAAGACAAGGCATATCCAATAAGGCTTCTCATGAACAACTTCATGCGAATCCTTTCATCTTTTCCGACCCCTACGAGCTTGTCACAACAAGTTCTTAGATGAACCTTGGGATCACCCATTCCATCTAACATTTCGAACTTGGGAGGTTTGTAACCCTCTGGCAGTTCCACATCTGGCTGTATGCACAAATCCTCGTAATTCAGACCTTCTATCCCTTTACCTCCTTCAAAACCCAGAACTCGACTCGTCAGCTTCTGGAGCTCCTGTGATGACCCAAACGGTCACCCTAAGTAATTTAAGCTATATCTATGTTTCGAGGCTCTGAAAGCCTCCGTTGATCTCACCTCGAGATGCGTGCGCAACCGGGTAGGTAGCCGGGAAGCTTCCATGTGAAAATTTGATAAAAATGGGATTTTTGAATTGGATAATTGAATAAAGTTGATTTTGGTCAACATTTTTGGTAAACGGACCCAGAGGGTCCGTAGGAAAATATGGGACTTGGGCGTATGCCCGAAATCGAATTCCGAGGTCCCAAGTCCGAGAAATGAATTTTTAAAGAAAATTATTTTCTGAAAATAATCAAGGAATTTGAAACTGAATAATTATGTGAAAACCGTGTTACCGGGCCCGTATTACGGTTCCGGAGCCCGGGACAGGTTTATTATATGTTATTTGTCCTATCTGTGAAATTTGGTGTAAAACGAACTTGAAATGACGTGTTTCGGCTCAAAAATGGGAAATTTACAAGTTTATGAAGTTTGAGAAAATTCTAAGAGTTTTGAGGTTTGATTCATGGGTTTTGATGATATTTTGATGATTTAAAAGCTTGAACAAGTCCGTAGGATGTTTTGGGAGTCGTGTGTGTTTTTGGTTTTGAGCCCCGAGGGCTCGAGTGAGTTTCGGGTAGCTAACAGGGAGTGAAAAACATGAAAAATCTGGTGTGACGTTGCAGGTTTCTGATGTCTGGTGTAATACCCTTCGCGAACGCGGCCAAGGGCACGCGAATGCGAAGGGTAAATAGTGTGGCTTGGGTTTTGTTCTACGCGAACGCAGGGGTACGGGCGCGAAC
>ML268110.1:6690-38709 GCA_005239495.1 Nicotiana undulata
CCCCTTATCTTCTGCAACTCTGATCCACATTCATCTTGAAACAGACCTTGACTTGGAGCATGGAGAAGAAAATGAAAATTTTGTGGCCCGAGGGAGGTATATAATACATATATATTTTATGCATTATATGCGTATAATTATATATAATCAATATATAATTTGTGTATAACGGTAAAAAAATAAACAACAAATATGACCGGCAATTTGTGTAACAATCCCATTTCCAAATGCTAAAAAGTAGCACATACAAATTATCCGGGTTAAGTTTCTGTCTCGAGCATACTTATTAAAAATAAGAAAACAAAACTAGCTAAAAGATTTTTCATTTGAAATATTAATGTAAGCCGCCTAATCTTTACTTCTGACTTGATTCAACGGTGTATTAACATCAGAGAAATCTTTTTTTATTTTTTATGCTGGGACACAATAAAAACCCCGTATGGCATATACAAGAAATATACCAACAAATAGGATGTCATGCTACTAAATGCAAACAATCGTGGACTTGCTATTATAACATTTATAAAATAGAGAAATTTTCAGAAATCACTATGTTTTGGTGATTATTAGCTTGTTATAGCTACTATTTACTAAATTACTTCCTATAACTATGTTCTCAGTTATTATAGACTGCATTCAATATATTTTTGCTACTGTCAAAACTAGGCGGAAAAACAGCGTATTTAATGACTTAAAGGTAGGAAGTGGCCATAAATAAGTATTTTGCTTTAAAAATTAAAAGGTAGCTATAAGAAATAATTTTTTTAAAATGGTATTTATTTATAATAAATAAGGTATCAATATTTGCTATATGAGGTAAAGTTTCCTATAAAATATCTACAACATTGTGATTAACATAAATAAAAACAAAATTTAGTCTTTTGAATTATTATTATTATTAAAAGAAAGAATTACAAAATGACATACAAAAACTCTCTCAAATGCTCTCGGCGTAAGTTAGACTAACCTACGCTAGTGGGAAAAATGGCAGGTGCGAGAGGCAGGGGTGGAGGCCAAAGAGGACGAGGCCGGCCACGGAAAATTCAGAGCAATAGGTTTGATTCGCAAGCCAGAAATGAAGAAGAACTAAAGGAAGGTGATGAACTAGGGGTACACGTGACACATGCAAAAGAAGGATCTGGAGATAAAAACCAGAGTGAAGAAGAAGTAAGTGAACAATTGAGATCTGAGGTGAAGGGGAAGGAATGGGAGAAAGCAAAGGAAGCAGATAATGATATTGAGCACAATGTGCAGATACAAGCCAATGTAACAGTAACTGCACTAAAAGAGAACAAGGAAGAGGCAAAGGTGGAGGTGAAATCAGCATGGACGAGCTTATTTGCAAGGAATAGAGCAGCTGAAAATGGTATGAAACTAACCTATATACCTCAAACTGTAGTCAATGGTGAAATAAGAGTTCAATTAGATAAGGAAGAAGTGGACAGAGAAACGGGGAAATGGAAATGGGCTTTAATTGCGTATGTCTTGGGAGAACTACCAGGATATAATGTAATGAAAAGGTACATAGAAAATACTTGGAGTTCAGTTGCAGATCCAGATCTATACATGCATGAAGATAGTTACTACATAATAAAATTTAAGACAATGGATGATATGCAAGATATTCTGTTTGCAGGACCATATACAATAAGTAATAGACCAATTATACTTAAACAATGGTCAGCTGATTTTGATTTTGAGAAGGAATTTCCAACTGAGATTCCCCTATGGATTAGATTTCCTAAACTGCCGCTGAATTACTGGGGAGTAAATTCACTAAGTAGAATTGCGAGCTCAATTGGTACTCCTATGTATGCGGATGAGTGCACAACTAAACAATTGAGAGTGGCTTATGCTAGAATGCTTATTGAGGAAGATGTAACAAAGCCACTAAAAGATGAAATAATAGTGGAAGATGCAAACGGAAGAGCATTTCTACAGCCAGTTGTCTATGATTGGAAGCCACAATTCTGTGAGAAATGTCAAGTCATTGGACACAATTGTATGCAGGAAAGAAGAAGACAGACTCAAAAGGAGACTACGTATGAGCAGAGGAAGCCAAAGAAAGTAATACAGCAATGGGTCACATAAGAGAAAGGGAAAACAAAGGAAGCTGAACAGGAAACTGCACCAGAGAAAAAGATGATGCAACAACAGAGAAGCATGAGAACAATGGAAGATGGACAAGGATCAAAGGGATCAGAGGTACAAATAACAGATTGTACAGAAGTGCAAATACCAGGTATGCTGAGTATAAGGAGTGAAGGGGTAAATCAGAGTCCAGAATTCAATGAAGTTAATTTCCCATCCCTGGGGTCAGTACCTTTGAAGAATGGATTCCAATTATTGAGTAGAGAGGGGAAAAGAGTATATACTGTACCTCCAGATATAGGAGGTAGGGTAAGAAGATCATTATGAATTGGTTAGTTTGAAATATAAGGGGAGTGAATAAGAGATACAAGCAGAAAGAAGTGAAGAAAATTCTGAAAAGCAAAAAAATAAGTATTGTTGGATTAGTGGAAACAAGGGTAAATGAGAGTAATGCAGAAAAGATAATTAAGAATATAAGCACAGTTTGGGGTAGTCTAAACAACTATGCATCAGCTAAGAATGGAAGAATATGGATACTATGGTACACTAACAACTACCAGGTTACTATGATAAAGGAAAGTGCGCAATTAATACATTGTGAAATCTTAGAAAGTGCAGGGCAGGTGAAGTGTTGTATGACTGTCATTTATGGATTCAACACAATTGAGAAAAGGAAAGAATTATGGGAAGATTTGAAGATACTAGCAAAAGGTATTACCAAACCTTGGCTAGTAATAGGGGACTTCAATGTTGTGATGTATGTAGCAGATAAAAGACAAGAAAATCCAGTACAACAGTCAGATGTGCAGGACTTTGTTGAGTGCATGCAGACTGCTAACTTAGGTGAACTAGTGTGGAAAGGGGAGTATTATACATGGAGTAATAAGCAAAGAACAGAAGACAGAATTCAAAGTAGAATACATAGAGCTTTTGGAAACTATGAATGGATGATGACAATTGTGAACAACTAATTTTTGACCACACCCAAATTCTATACTATTTTTGGTGTAAATATTTCTTTTAGGTCTAGTTTTAATATCTTAAACTTTGATTTTGCTCTTAATAGGTTTTATTTGTTTCATTGTATATAAAAAAAAAAGATACTAAAAAGAAAATCACATTCTTAGAGTATAAATAGTATTACTAAATTAAAATATATATATATATATATATATATATATGTTTTTATTTTATATAATGTAAGCTATGGTATTTTCTATTAGTATTATTTGAATAATATATAAATACTTAGTTTTCTTATATATTTTTTTTTGTGTAAAAAAAAATCTGATTTTTCTTTTATATATATATATATATTAATTTTTTATTAACCCCATTATCCCCACTTTTCTAGCCTAACTCCCCACTCTCACATCACACTCCCACACACTCACGTTCTTCTCCCCACTTCCCACTTTCTTCACATAAGTTACAAGCACATACACATCTATATATAATGGAGGACTTATATCTGTAAAGAGGAGGAGATAACGAAGAGAGGCTGGAAAAAAAAAAGGACTCCTCTTTTTCTTCAAAATAGCAGCAGCCTCAAACCTCATCTGGAGCACATCACCAACGGCCTCCTTCACCAAAAACCAGCTTCCTCACCCATTTCGTCGCCAACAATCTGGTGACAGCAAAAAAAAAAAAAAGTCCGAAATAGCTCCTAAAAACACTGCCAACTTGACTGCAAAAAGCCTCTCTTTCAACCTCAAAATAGAGGTCGCCGGCAAGTCCGATTTTCTCGTCTGAAGTCTCCGTTCGGAAGCTACAGTCGTCGGTTCCAGGTGGAGTCGCCGACGAAGCTCTCCGTGCCCGTTCTGTCTTGTTCGAGTTCTCTCGTTGAGCTTACATCGTTGTATTCATATTCATGTATATAAAAGTTTCAAACTTTGCAAATAGTAGTTGCCTCGTATCGGCTTCTGATTTTGCTCATATTTAGAAAGATAAACGTCTTTTGCTGCATACAGGTTCGTTTCTCGGTTTATTTTGTTCTTCCATGCCTTTATTAGTTTGTTAAATAGTGTGAAGTGGCTTTAGTTACGAAATGCATCTGAAAACTATTTGTTTGCTTATGTTACGTACAAAGCATGAAAAAGTGATTTCATCTTCAATTAATTTATTATTAGGCATGTCTTAAATGGTATCTTTTAATCAATTTGTTGTTTCAGTTTCTTTCTTTGCCTTTCGTGTAGATTTTTTTTTTTGTTTTAAACCTTTTGTTGTATCATATGTGGTTGGCCTCAAAATTATCTCAAACATAGAAAGAAACAGATCATGAATATCCGTAGAAAATATTCGCGCAATTTAATCTATCATCGTGATTGTGTACACGTTTGCGTGACATAATTACGATTTTTAAAATAAATTGAGGTACGCGTTCGGACAAACATTTTAATATTAACGAAGCGTGATAAATTGTGTACACGTACGCGTGACATGATTTAAGCGTGAATTTTCAAAATTAAACCAAGATACACGTTCGCGTGACTTTGGCCAAATAATTTTAATATTAAGGGCTATTAATTATGTACACGTGCGCGTGACATGGTTTTTACGTGCGCTAAATAAAACGAGTATACGCACGCGTAACTCGCATTAAGGTAAGTTCTTTAGATAAATCGAATAATTTAAAAGCGGTAAAAGGATAAATACACATAGGTCCTAAAATGAGTAATTAGGTTAAATAAGCCAAACATGAATTGTTAAGCGACCATGCTAGAACCACGGAATTCGGGAGTGCCTAATACTTTCTCCCGGGTTAACAGAATTCCTTACCCGGTCTTCTGGTTCGCAAACTTTAAACGGAGTCAAAATTTCCTTGATTTGGGATTTAAAATAAACCGGTGACTTGGGACACCATAAGAATTATCCTAAGTGGCGACTCTGAAAAATAAATTAAATAATCCCAATTCGATTATGTCACTTAAATTGGAAAAACTCCCCTATCCCTTTCGGGAAAAAGGAGGTGTGACAACAATGTGTAATGTAAAGGTTGAGTACGAGCTACCAGGAATATAAGATCATGCACCAATGCTATTAAAGATGGGAATGGATCAGGTTAACACCAAAAGTCCATTTAGATTCTTTGATGTTTGGGCTGACCATACAGAGTTTGAACAGCAAGTAGAAGGTACATGGAAACAAATACAAGATCCTTGGATAATGAGAAGAATATGGAGGAAGCTGAAATTGTTAAGAGCTAAATTGAAGACATTAAACAATAGGGAATTCAGGAAAGCTGAGCAGCAAATGGAGGATGCAAGACAGGAACTAAAAAGGATACAAAGTCAAATGCAGAAAAAGATTAATGATGAGCTGCAAAGGCAAGAGAGGGAAGAACTGCAGAAACTAGAAAAGTGGTCAATAATAGAAGAGTGTATTATGAAGCAGAAGTCTAGGGATAAATGGATAAAATTGGGTGATGCAAATGCCAAATATTTCTCAGCGGTTATGAAGGAAAGGCAACACAGAAAACAAATAAAGGACATTGATGGTGTTAAGCTAAATAAGCAAGAGGGGATACAAGAAGAAATACTGAAATTCTATAAAGGTCTAATGGGAACAGCTGCTGAGAGGCTTAAAGCAGTAAACAAAATGGTAATGAAGAAAGGGCCTACACTAAATAAGGAACAAAGAAGGATGTTAAGTACAGGGGTAAATAGGTAGGAAGTGTATGAAGGTTTGAAAGGAATAGGTGAGGATAAGGCTCCAGGAATTGATGGCTACAATGCAGTGTATTTCAAAAAAGCATGGCATATTATAGGTGATGATGTGACTAGAGCAGTACAAGATTTCTTCATTACAGGGAGAATGTATAGAGCAATAAATTGCACAGCCATAACACTTATTCCAAAGATAGAGAATCCAGCAACAATCAAGGAATACATGCCAATAACATGTTGTACAGTGATATACAAGTTGATTTCAAAGATACTAGCAGCTAGAATGCAGAAGGTACTGGGAGATATTATCTGTGAGGCACAAGCTGGATTTGTACCAGGAAGAAGAATACGAGACAATATTATATTGGATCATGAGTTAGTTAAATGGTATACAAGGAAAAACACAACATCAAGATGCATGATTAAAATTGACTTACAAAAGGCCTATGACTCAGTTGAATGGAGCTACCTGGAGCAGACTATGAGATTGATAGGTTTCCCAGAAAGATATATTTCATGGGTGATGGAGTGTGTGAAAACAATGAGTTATTCAATCTTGGTAAATGGAGAACCAACAGAACCCTTTAATGCTAAGAATGGGTTGAGACAAGGAGATCCTATGTCCCCATTTTTGTTTGCCATTGCAATGGAATACCTAAGTAGAACATTGAAGGACATGGCTGAAAGCAAACAATATAAGTATCATCCAAGGTGTGCCAAATTATCTCTAACTCATTTATGTTTTGCAGATGACCTCTTAATATTTTCCAAAGGAGAAGTGGAGTCAATTAATGCAATCATGGAGAGTTTTAAGGAATTCAAGAGCATCAGGATTGCAAGCCAATGCAGGGAAAAGTTCTATCTAGTTTGGAGGTATGGGACAACAAGAGCAGAATCAGATCCTACAAGCATCAGGATTTACAAAGGGTGAACTACCATTCAAATATTTGGGAGTGCCACTGACAACCAAGAAGCTGACAATGATACAATGGAAGCCTATCATCGACAAGATTGTGGCAAGAATCACCTCGTGGACAGCAAGGAAATTGTCATATGCAGGAAGAAGTCAAATGATCAGTAGTGTCCTATTTGGAGTTCAATCATACTGGGCTCAACTTTTTATATTACCAGCCAACGTGACAAAAGCAGTAGAAAGTTTCTGTAGGAGCTACTTATGGACTGGAAGCAATGTGATAACAAAACGAGCACTGATTAGTTGGGAAAGAGTATGTTATCCAAAAAGTAGTGGAGGATGGAACTTAATCAATATGAGGTTGTGGAATAAAGCAGCAATCAACAAATTATATTGGAATGTAGCTCAAAAAGAAGACAGATTGTGGATTAAATTGATACACGCGTATTATATAAAAGGGAAGCAGATGGAACAAGTTAAAATACCACAACAGGCAAGTTGGATGGTGAGGAAAATACTGGAAGCAAAGCTGATCATAGATGCAACGAAGGTACAAATAGGAAAAAATAAAGGAATTATCAGACAAATATACCTACAAATACTGGAAGTTCAGCCTAGAGTAAAATGGAAGAGTCTGATGTTTGGTAATGCAGCAAGACCAAAAGCAAAATTCACGGTTTGATTGCAGGTACAAAACATATTACTCACAGCAGATCGACTGAAGAAATGGGGGATGCAAGTGGAAGATAAATGCAGTCTATGCCAGAAGGAAGAGGAAACTAGAGATCATCTCTTTGTGAATTGTGAATACACAAAAGAAGTAAAAAAATTGATGAATTGGGTACAGAGGAGGGATATAACAACAGCTAATTGGGAAACATATATACAGGAAGTGATCACGTGAGCTAAAGGGAAAACCAAGGACAAGTGTTCAAAATGTTATATGCAGAAATGGTTCATAGTAAGAGGATATTTGAGAAAACAAAATTGAGTTGGGAAAGAATAGCAAAGGAGATAGTGTATGCCTGTTGTGTAAGAGCTCCTCCTAGTATAGAAATTATAGTACAAAGTTATACATTTTGAATAGGAGTAGGAGTAAAAGGAGAATGATGTATATAAAATAGTTATGATGTGATGGCTAACTATAGATCTTTGTAAAGTCTCTTTGGTGATTAATACAAAAGTTAGTTATCAAAAACAAACAAAAAAATTACAAGAAAATACACATGACTTCACATTATAACAAAAAATGGCCCATATTTTTAAGTTTTACCTCACCTAGCCCATATTGTACATATTTTGAAAGCACCACCAAATTCAAAATTTGTGTTCTTACAACCATTGCTTCTAAAAGCTATGGAGTTAAATATGTGTACTCACAACCATCACTTTCACTCTCTTCTTCTCACATAATTGAATAGTAGAAATCAACCATTGAAGCCTGAAGGCCATTCAAAGTTTTGCTTTTAAAAATAGAATTTTTTGAGTTTGTTAATTATTTGGATTATCTGTTTTTCTAATTGATTAAAAATATCAAAATGAGTTCAAAAATTTAATTTGAAGTGATTTGGAGTAGATTTGAGTTAAATTCAGAAAAGACGCGAGGAAGACGAAGTTAGGTTTTTGTATAATTATGTATAATCTTGTATAACAGTGTATATGAGTGTATAAACGAATCTTATACACTATTATACACATTTACACAAGCGTCTGTAGAGGAACTTCTTCCGCGATTTTCAGTTGCAATTCTTGTTCAAAACCAGTCCAAATCTCCATTAAATGACTTCAAATTTTATATACAACATCCTTATACTATTTCTAACAAGTCTAAAATAACACACACTCCAAATTTCTCACAAAATCAAATTCGGAATATAAACCCGCATATTTAAGCTTGTTAGAAATCTAATATTCTCCACCCAAATGAATTTGATTTGTTGAACTAATATTTGAGTCACAGCTACTGTTCAAAAATTAGCTTAAAAGAATGAGATTTTTTTTTTAAAAATTAAGTAGTAATTTCGAGAACCTATTTGAGTTGGATGTTGAATCTTAGCCTATTATTTTTGGTTAGTTGGTTGTAATTCGATATGTGGGCTATAAAATTAAAAAAATATGGAGTTCAGTTATTCTTATGTGAAATTTTTCCTTATTAAGAAATGATTAAATATTATGAAAATATCTTTAAGAAAATATAACAACTCCTTATGCAAATCGATTAAACATTAAAGAGGAAAACTAAGAGCATGTTCAGAAAGCCGCCTTCAAATTGATTTGGGTGTAATTGGATGTAAATACGTAGTTTGACTTGTTTGTTTGGCAAAGTAATTACTTGGCCATCATGGAATTTAGTGTAATTGGAGGGGTGTAATTACACTCTCTAATTCTCAAGAGGAACTGAGAATTTGTGGTAATAATACTATGTAATCGCCTTTTAGTTTCTTACCTTTTTGTTTTTATTTTAATTTATTTTTTATAACTTTTTATTTCTATTTTTAAATTTTAAATTTTATTTTTACTTTTTAATTTCTGTTGAAATTTTAAAATATATTTTCTTTGTACATTATTTATCTTTTATTTCTTTCTCTACCTTTACTTCTTGTGATTCCAAGTAATTGCATATGTGAACACCTAATTTTTGCCCCGCATAGGAAATTACTCCTAAAAATAATCAAAAATGAATTTTAGGAAATTTTCTTTATTTTATTTGCATTTCATGCATGTTTACTACGTTTAAATTATAGAAAAAATCATTAAATTTGTCTCATTTTCATTTCGTGCCATTTTAGGTTTAAACTGCATTTTTAGAATTTAGTTACATTATTAAATATATCTTCTAAAAAATCAAAATTGCATTCGTAAGTTAATTAATAAATTAGTTGCACTAGTCCATCATTAGATAAAATAAATACATAGGCTAGCCAAGAAATATATTTAAATTAAAATTTGAGCCTAAAGTGGCTAAAAGAATTAGGAAAGAGAGGTGTCCAAATTGGGCCAAAACCAGTGGCCTAGTACCCCAAATTCAGCCCAACTCCCACACCCCAACCCAAATACCCGCGACCCGCCTACCCGACCCGTTTTCCCTCACCTATTAAAAATAACATTAGAGACCTAAGGACCCTCCCTTCAATAGACAGAAGAAACGACGCACCCTCCCCCCTTGGACCTTCTTCTTCTTCTTCTTCTTCTTCTTCTTCTTCTTAATTTTCACCAGAATTGACTGGTCCCTCACAAAAGATAGCATCGTCGTTACCCCTTTATTCGTGCTCTCTCACCTCACTAATCTCGGATCTGATCTGTCACACACATAAGCGCCGCTTCACTCTTCTTGACCTCTCTACTTCGGAACTCCCAGCTTTGTTCGCATACACCTTCAGGCGCAAAAATCCGACAAAAACATCAGATAAACTTCAAAAACAGAAAAGGAAAATGCAGTGAAAAAGGAATTTCAAAGCTGTTTTTTTTTTACTTCACTGTTTTACTCTATAATTTCTTGGTTATCAAAGAGTGATTTGGTGCTGATGGCTGGTTTATGTTGAAGCAGTAGCTGAACTCCAAACCGATGCCATTCGGTCTTTCTTTGATTCTGACTCTTTTAGTTGTTGTCGAGGTATGGGTTTCCAATTTCTAATGTTGTAAATGTTGTTTGACTGATGCTATGTTATGGAATTTGCAATGGTTATTCATCTTCATTTTCAAATGTCATGCTACGTTAAATAGGGGTTAACTTTGAAATGCCGGCGTATGAGTTTAATATAGATCCATACAAGATTGTTCATATTTTTATTATTATTTAACACATGTTGCTTTGATGCTTCTTGTTAAATTTCTTATTGTATTGGGATGAGTTAAGGCTTACACATACTGCAATATGCATATCAATTGATTAAGAGTAGTGTTTGAAGTTCAAATATTTAATCCAGTTGAGTGGAAAAGAAACATCCTTGTCCTGTATCAAATTTCAATTAGCAGAGGTCCTAAAAGCAGAAAAGGAAGTGACGAATGGATAGTTCTTATTTGGGAATTAATACGATTCCTTTTGGTTTAGTAATAAGATTTGGGTCGTTAACATGATAGTTTGCCTAAATTGCAAATATTTTCTATCTTGATAATAGAATATGTCTTATAAACAATTTTTGAATAGCAAATCCCATACTCCTTAGTATTTCGTATTTTTATTATCATAGCCAGGGCTAGCTAACACACTGTATAAGAAGATGATTGTTGTGCAGCAAAACCACCACCAAATGTATCAAACTTCTTTCCACTGTTTAGTAGGTACTCGTTATAAATGTGTAAGTTAAGTAATTCAATTCCAAAATTTTCTTCCACCGAGTACTTCTCTTCGTAATCCTATTATTGTTGATTTCATCTGTGGTTGAATTAGAACTATGTGGGTATTAACAAACTTGTAGAATTGCGATATGCATAATACCCCCACTCGTGAATAATAGTTTGCTTCAAATAAGTAATTAAATCACCGTGGCATGGTCACGATACGTAAATCCCATTCGACTGCGCATTTCATGTGACCCGACCATGACTTCGAATATTAATAAAAATAAAATCACATGTTGCAATCGCGGGTGCATTTCATGTGACGCGGTTGCGATGAGTCTAAAAACGACAAGTGCACTCCATCGTGACTTGTTCCAAGATAATACCATAAATATCAAAAGTGGTTTATATACATATCCCGTAAAGCTAAAAATACCTCTTTTAGATAAAATTCTAAAACTTAGAGAATAATTGAGTATCGCCTCAAATGGATATTATAAAACCGTCATGACCATAGTCTTGACTACGTAATCTACACTCGGGTGTGACAACTCATGTCCCCGACTTCAACTTAAAACTATATTAAAATCACGTGTTGCAATTGCGGGTGCATTTCATGTGGCGTAATTGCAACATGTCCAAAAGCAGATAAGTGCACGTCCTCGTGACTTGTTTTTTTCAAAATAAATCCATAAATCTCAAAACCGGTTAAAAATTAAAGAGGTTTAAATGCACAATAGGCTAAAATATGTAAAAATCAAATAATTTAGGCCAAATGTTAATAGTTAAGCGACCGTGCTAGAACCACGGAACTCGGGAATGCCTAACCCCTTCTCCCGGGTTAACAGAATTCCTTACTCGAATTTCTGGTCGCAGACAAATCAAAACAGAGTCAAATTTCCTCGGTTTGGGATTTTCAAAATAAAACGGTGTCCCGGAATATCGTCAAAAATTCGGGTGTCGACTCTGAAATAAATAAATAAATCCCAAATTCGAATAATGTCACTTAAAGTGGAAAAGCTCCCTTATTACCCTTACCGGTGAAAAAGGAGGTGTGACAGCTCTGGCGACTCTGCTGGGGANCACTTAAAGTGGAAAAGCTCCCTTATTACCCTTACCGGTGAAAAAGGAGGTGTGACAGCATATTATTTATTTATTATTCTATTTTTTTGAAACTACACCTACTAATATTAGAAATAAATGAGTCATTAACAAACCTGACATATAATGAATGATGCAATTAAAGTGAAATTTTGTTGTTGAATGTGGTTTTCTAAACTTATTATGTTTTCTAATCTTAAGTAGTGGAACTTACTATTATTACGTTGGAATATGAGATATGTTAAGCTGTGTATTTTTTTTTGAATTTTGGAATTGTGTTATATTCATGGTTCCAATTTACTTGTTTTAATAGTATTGACTCACGTTGCATGTTGTTCATTTTTTTAGTTAGAACTGATAAATTATTTTTGTCAAATATTTGAATAATGTTATGAAATTATATTTATAAATATTAATTTATTTTATCAATCATGTTCTTAAAAACGCATATTTTAGTTTTTGTAAGTATCTAAGCTAAATATTATTAATTTGAAATATATATAAAAATTTATTTTTACAATATTAGTTACAAATATATGATTACTAATTAAAGTATATTCACGAAAAATATACATATTAAATACCAAATATAATATCATTTGTATTTATAAAAATTTATTCGCATATATATATTTATTATATTAATTTTTAAGTTTTATAATTACTTCATTTAAAATTAAATTTAACTGTGTAATTACACTTGTACAACCAAACAATAAACTTGTAATTACACTATAATTACACTATGACAAACAAACATGTCGTCGTAATTACATAATGTGTAATTACTACCATAGTAATTACACTAATTCTAATTACTTGGTGACTTTCCAAACAGACCCGTAAATGTTGTGTTTGTAATTTTGGTATACTTACATAGCTCATAATTACCGTATTTAATAGACCTAGCTAAGAGTCGGTGTAAAGTGTAAACCTAGTATTTGTGTGGGAATTTTACATACTATGGAAAAGGTATACACCCTATTTATTATAAATCAAAATTATTTTAAAATATTATTTTTTATAGTCATGTTTTATATTTTAAAGCAAAATAATTATTTATGGTATATACTACAATTATGGCATGAAATAAGGTATGAAATATGCTATTTATGTTTTTCCTCTCTCTTTCTTTCAATTACTACACGTTTCCCTCTCAGAATTCTTCTTCTTTCTCTATCTGTTTCTTCTCTCTCTCTCTTCGGGCAAAATATGTTGAATCATAGATACACGAAAGATAAACAAATCATAAAATAAATCCTCAAAATCTCAAAATCAGAAACATTAAAGTAATCCTATAATTAAAAAAAGGAAGCGAAGATACCTTGGGCAACAGAGGGATTGAAGAGAAAGAGGGATTCTTAGCGCGATAAGTAAGAGAGAAAAGAGGAAGAAGCGGTCGAATAGTTGTAATGGAAGAGGTAGTGAAGCGATACAACGA
The DNA here is from genome assembly GCA_005239495.1 of Nicotiana undulata. NCBI lineage: Eukaryota > Viridiplantae > Streptophyta > Magnoliopsida > Solanales > Solanaceae > Nicotiana > Nicotiana undulata. The sequence goes on from ML268110.1 coordinate 20,183, forward strand.
GTGTTGGCCGGAATAAGCCATCTCCGACGAACTTTCTTCTCTTCTTTGCTATTTAGCCACATTCAACGATACAAATACATTATATTCTGTAAAAATTCACTCAAACACATTGTATTTTTGTATTAATATATATTTTTGCCTGTGTTTATGTATTTCGAATGTTTGTATTTTTTTAAATACAACTGAATATACATTTATCCATGCATACTGTACATACAGTATGCATGAATATAGGATATAAACATTGAAATACACTGAATACAAACATAGAATAGAATATAAACAGTGAATACATTTATTTTAAAAAAAATCAAATACAGTAAAATACACTGAATACAACAGTATAACATGTATTAGGAATAACTAATACTGTTAATACAAATACATTGAATACACTGAATATAAAATAGCGAATACAATAAATACAAACATTGAATCTAATGAATGCAACGATAAATAAAAATTGAAACACACTAAATAAAAAGTGATATACAACTGAAAAATCACTCTAGTTAATTGAGTTAATAATGAGGCATGTTAGAATTGATTTTTTTGAGTTATATTAGGAGTGTATCACTAACGTCATCGATATTATTTTTGTTATTAGACAACTGAACATACCTATTTTGAAAAATTAGAATTTCCTTGGACATACCTATTTCCGTTATTATTTTCGCTTTTTGTTGATGTATCATGAACACAACAATTCCGTTATATTTACGTTATATTAGGAGTGTATCACTAACGCCATTGATATTATTTTTCGTTATTAGACAACTGAACATACCTATTTTGAAAAATTAGAATTTCCGCTAGACATACCTATTTCCGTTATTATATTCGCTCTTTGTTGATGTATCATGAACACATCAACGCAAATATATGTGAATACATGCTCGTGCAACTAAAGTGTCTTGATTTTTAGGCGCTTTATGTTATTGTGTTCATGAATACAACGACGCGAGACACTATCGTAACAATTGAATAGTATCTATAAAAAATAATTATGTATATGATAAATTAGTAGCTATAAAAAATTAATAACCATCGAACAATAGTGATTTCTGAATATTTCTCAATCTCTATTTATAGAAATTATAAGAATTAGAAGTAGTCAACAATGCATGGTGCTGCTCAATGCTCACAGACGACCCTTGTTATATGCACCCACGTCATAATATAATATACTTATTAATAAACATATTTATAAATAATTATAAGTTCCCCAAAAGACAAGTAATCTTGCTGGCACGCAACTTCCAGTACTTGTCATACACTTGTCACATCAACCTCCTCCTCCTCCCCCCCCAAAAAAACAAAATAAATACGAATATATTCCCCACGTCCCAATCTCCTCATAAAACTAAAGAATTCCAAGCAAGGGAACCACGTTTCTCAAAGTTTTAAACATATCCCGTGTCAAAATATCGGTAGTTTTGAATACCCTTTTAGGAAATCAAAATATCTAGATACCCTTTTATCTAATTTACCTAATGATAGACTAGAATATTTTAATACTAGTACTTGTACAAGTATAAAAACCTTCTTAAATTGTGGGATTTGGGATCTGGTGGAAGGAGTAATTTTTAAAGATAGAAAAATCAAACAAGAAACCATAAATTGACTACAGTAGTTGAAAAAAGTACGAGATCAAATAAATAATAAATAAAAAAACAATAGTTAAGTCAGACATTCATGGGTGGGGGGGTTGAGCTGTACAAGGGCTGTCAAGACTTTTGGCATCATTCTCTGGCTTAGATTAAGGAATAGAAGAAAACTAATGCTACATTCTAATCATGCTGATAGAAACAAACACTAATTAAAAAGTAATATTTCTTCCCTGTTCCTATCAAAAGATTTTTTTTTTAATTACAATGGTTGACTTAACTCTCTGCAAATCATGACAAACCAAAATCTGCAGGCCCCATTTTATTTTGGTTTTGTACCCCAACGTGGCCACAAGATATTGGTCCATTCAATTATTTCTCTAAGCCACTTAAGATAACATATTTGATTACAAAGGGTCCAAGAGAATCTCTATCTGCAAACATTAGCCTTTTGTCACTATGTGACCTAATACTACCTTCCAAGTGTTATAATAATGACCTTAAACTTGCCTAACTGAGAAGAAAGGCCAAGTGTTGATATTCCCATATTAAACTCTTGATGGTTTATAATCTAGACACACCAAAAAAGATTTCCAAATGAGATTAAAAAGGATGAAAGAATTCAAAGTAACGGCAACTCGGTACATTAAGCTCCCGATACGGGATCCAGAAAAGGGCCGGACCACAAGGGTCTATTGTCCGCAATACCCTGCATTTTTGCAATAGGCTATTTCCACGATTCTAACCCGTGACATCCTGGTCATATCCGCAGTACCCTGCATTTTTGCAATAGGCTGTTTCCACGATTCTAACCCGTGACATCCTGGTCATATGACATCAATTTGTTAGTTAAGCCATGGCTCCTCCTTTCGAAAGAATCCAAAGTAATTAGCATGAAATCATAATTGCCTCAAAATATTTGCATATTGGATAACTTCTAGAAAGAAGGAACAGGGTGGAAAAAGTTTAAGAAGAATTAGATCAAAGCAACTGCATACTGTCACTAGGATCTTAACAAAACCCTGCAGAACCAAGAAAGGGAGAAAAAGAAGGGGAAGATAGATACAAGGGATTGGTACAATTACTGAACAAACCAAACCACTAAAGAGAAACATTACGCCAAAAGCTCCACCAGTATTGTTCGACGATCAAATTATCGTCCGTCTGCTGACGTAAATGAATCAGCAAATCCAGATGGCCGAGTAGGTATGCTTGTTTGCGTATTGTCACTGCTGGCTAGGTATGAAGAAGAGCCGTCAATGCCACTCATTCCCTCGAGAGCCTGCCACTTCTTAACTGCTTGGGGTAGGGACATGTCATAATCGATTCCATATATTTCATCCTCATCAACTTCTGCTGGTTTCCAGAGCTCAGCTAGAGATGAAAGCACGTTGACAGCATGACCCATATCTGGTCTCTGATGGGGTTCCCTTGCGCAGCAGTGACCAGCCAACTCAGCAACAGTGCTGACACTGGACAGAGTTTCTTCATCAAGATCAACTGTGGGGTCAATGGCCTTTCGGAATGTCTCCTTATTAATATGCATTCTGCGGAACCATGGGACAAGATGCATGCTTTCCTCAGGCTGTGATTCATCAAGAGCTTTTCTTCCAGTAATTAGCTCCATCAGAATTACACCAAAGCTAAACACATCAATCTTCGTGGTTACTCTGCCCGTAACTGTCCAATTAAACAAAATTCAGTGTTAACTATTTTTTTCATACTAATGATGAAATTCAAGATGCGAATTGTAAAATTAAATTTCAAATTGAACATGGTAACTGAGGATTCATATAGTCATCCACAACTTGTTTGGGATTGAGGCATTGTTGTAGGGAGAATAAAATGTAAATAAGAAATCAAATGGAAGAACCCTATCAATGCCTGAAGGATATGAACTACAGCAACACAACTTTATTATCGAGGAAGAAAGTTTTTAATCAGAGAAAGGCAAGTGCTTTTCCCCAATACAAAGAAGTCATCATCCAACACTATTTTGTAAACAGAGCACAACACATGATGGGTATTATCAATCTCTTTGTCCAACAATGATAGTGAAGAGAACAGAACAGACTTATGAAAATCAGACATGTTACCAGGAAATTCCTACATTTTATCAAGGAAATGGATGGTGTCAAGCAAAAAAGCAAAATAAAAATTTCTCCGAAGTATTTCAATTTAAATTGATTGAGGCATATTGCTTATTTTCAGTCCATTATTTGAAGATATATGTTACAGCGTAAGTTTATCTGCTGCCATCTTACAACAGGAACTTCTCCAACTTCATTTTTTATTGGTTTTGATTCCGCTGTCCTCTTAAGCTTATTAGTTTCATATTATTTGACCTTATATACACTTGCATACTTTGGTTTATGTACGCAAATAGATGCAATAATAAAATGAAAGTTAACAAGTTACATGATGAATTTTACCTGCATACTCTGGTGCAAGATAGCCAAAAGTTCCGGCTAACCTTGTAACCACTGAAGCTTTTCCATCAGGAGCAAGGCGAACAAGTCCAAAATCTGCTACTTTTGCCCTCATATCATCTCCCAAGAGAATGTTTGATGGCTTCAGATCTCTATGAATGAAGCTCTGGTGAGCTAAACCGTGAAGATACTCAACACCCCTTGCAACATCCAATGCTATGGTTAGTCTCCTTGTCCATTCGAGGGGTTTTAACCCTTCTTCCTTCCAGTTGAAAAGATACCTGCTAAGTGTCCCTTGTGGCATATACTCATATACTAGAAGCCTCTCATTTCCATCCAAGCAATATCCTAGCAGTGTAACCAAATGCCTATGGCGAACCTTAGTAAGTACTGCAATCTCAGACTTGAACTCATCCAAACCCTTCTCACTCATAACTCCAGATTCCATCCTCTTAACAGCCATTTTAGTTCCATCATGCAACTCCCCCTTGTACACAGTTCCAAATCCACCTCTCCCCAATATATTCACTTCGCTGAAGTTGTTAGTTACATCCCTCAAAACTTGAATGGAAATCACCATGTTACCAGCCTCAACAATGTGCAAGTCCCCAGGCGCGCTGCTGCTTCCACAACTATCCCCTCCATTGACACTTGAACCAGCAATCGTGATCTTAACAGCATCTTGGTCAGATCCTGAATGATGAGGATGAATAACCACTGTGTGTGGACTCTGAACTCTACCTGACCGCTTGTGTTTAGTCCTGTAAAGGCAAAAGACAAACAGCCCAGCAAGCACAACGGCAGCACAAACACCACCGATCACTGAGCCCACAACAACCCCAGTTGGAGACTTTTTACCACCATTTGCATGAGTTTGTCCACCTCCACCCCCATCAGATGAACCAGGAGTGCTCCCCGAAGGTGCTCCAGGTGCAGATGGAGGTGGATTATCTTTCCCAATATTGACATTGCCTTGAGTTTTCAAAAGAACATTGCTCTTAAATGGTGGGATTTTTCCATAAAGCTGATTATTAGAAACATCCAATTCCCTCAAGTTAGGCAATAGCGCAAGCTCATTTGGAATAGTTCCTATAAGATTATTGTTTGCTAGGATCAACTTCTGTAATGATGTGATGGAGGAGTAGGCGGGAGAGATTGTCCCGGTAAGTCCCATCTTCTGAAAATTCAGCACTGTAATGTTGCCACCATCACAAGTTATACCCATCCAAGGGGAACACGGATCATTCCCCTTCCAATTCTCAGCAAACTCCCTAGGGTACCCCACATCTTTAGCCACAGCCAACAGTGTATTAACCCGCGAGTCACAAGGAACACCCGGCTGTGACAAACAAAAACTATTCGTATCAGCCAACATATCCACTTGCACTGAAGATGGAAACTTTGGCGTAGGCCCTTGCAAAAAGTTGTTTGTCAAAATAACCTCTTTTAACGAAGGAAGATTAACCAAAGAGTCTGGCACTGGACCAGTGAGGCTATTATCTCTCACACTACAGTTTTGCAACTGACTAAGTCCCGAAAAATCAGGCAAAGGGCCTGAAAATCCATTGCTTTGCAACCAGAGTTCGGTTAATTGAGTCATGTTTTGTATCACAGCGATCGAGCCATTCAGCCTACTTTTTTGACCATTTAACCACAATGACTGTATCTGAGAGCCCGAAAAGCTCGAGGGCAGAGGACCCTCCAAACTATTAAACGACAAATGCAAGTTTGTTAAGCTAGCAAATGCATCAAAAAAATCTGGGATTGTACCAGTTATATTAGCAGAAACGGCAGAGAAAGTCTGAATAGACGTAGCACTTTTCAGGCTTTCCGGTATTGACCATGGCGAAAACTGATTTTTATCCAAGTAAACACTTTGCAAAGAAGTCAACCCGTCGAAAAAATCGGTAGGAATTGAAGTGAACCCATTATTGCTTAGAAGAAGGCTCTGTAACGAATCCAACCCGGAAAAACTCGGGAGTGACCCAGTGAGTCCATTGTTTTGAACTTCAAATACTAGCAATTCAGTAAGGTTATTCAAGTTTGGTGGGAGAGAGCCTTTCAAACCTTGATTTCCGATTTGGATCCTAGTCACACGACCATCTTTTGTACACTGAACTTTCTCCCAGTTACACGGGTCCGGGGCGTTCCAACCGAGTGAACTCGGCGGGTTGATTTGTTTCTTCAATTCTTGCATCACTGCAGCGTCGTTTGCAGCACTACCCTCCTGAGAGTAAACCGATGATACGACGTACAACAACAGTACCAACAAACGCACAGAACCACCAAATTGGAGTTTCTTCAATTTCATTGTGTTAAGAACAGAGAAATACACACAGTAGAAAAAGTTCAAAATGGGTCAGAAAACTGGAAATTCTCTTTCTTTTACCTTAAAAGGTTTAGGGTTTTCTTAAATATAGGAGAACTTTGGAGAGTGTAAAAAGGAAAATGCGGGCTTTTAGAAAAAGGAAAGAGAGGTAGCAGATTGAACGGCGGAGACGGAGGGGAACAAAGAGAGGAAAAAGGTTTGGTATTTGGAATTTTTGTTTGCTGAGCTGTGAGGACATTTTTTGCATTTTGAACCCTGTACATTCAATCTTTTTGCATTTTACCCCGTGCCGTTATTTCCTATTTCTTAATACTCCATATGTTCTATTTTTTTATATAATTATTTTCACTGCTTGAGATTCAAATTCTGTAATCTTTGATTAATATTTTTTATTTTTTTTATTACATTGGCATGAGAAGAAATGTAGCTTATGGTACTTTTCTTTTAATTTTTGAATATTTTAATTTTAACTCAATATATTGATTTAATTTTAATTTAGCTTTAAAGATAGTCAAACTGACTTTCGAAAAGCGAAAAGGTTCCCTTTGATGTCGCGTCTTTTTTTTTTAGGTTCTAGTTTTACCCTTAATCATATAAATTTATAGCCAAAAAAATATTATAACATGTTTAATTTAACAAATTAAAAATATTTATCTCTCTTTTTTTTATTCTGTATCAAGTCAACTATATTCATATATATTGAAACTGATGAAATATCTGTTCTTCTAAAATCAATACGAAATTAATGCTTGTACTTAAATGTCAATATAATATTGAGATTAACATGAAAGCACCCATTTTATTATTATTTTTAGATTTTTATTTCAATTGGGGTTTGAGGTGAAATGTAGTCTATCACCAAAAAAATAAAAAGGAAGGTAAAATATGGGTTACAAATTGCATAATAGTACATATATTAGGGTGCAAAAGAAAAAGGAGTCGAGGATGAGAATGATGGAAGTAAGGCTTTCCATAACAGGAGAAGTTTGTTTTGGATGGAAGGAGAGAGTAAAAGGAACGAATACAACTGGCACATGCGAGTGGGGTCCCCATAATGGGGTTTAAAACTTTAAATATGGACATGCTGGATTAAATCTAATAAGATTACACATTTCAAGGGGATTTTTATGTGTTACTCAATGTAACAAATTACGTAATTAGTACTTTGTATTTAGAGTTTGGAACCCAATTATTGTCTTTTGGACAAGTATGCTATAAATGAGTGTAAAAATAATTATAGTGACCATTTTATATATAACGTGATTTAAAATCACGGTATATATATACAACGCATGTATAAATCGCGCTATACATAGCTGATGTGACGATATGTATAGCGCAGTTATATATCGCGCTATATATGTATAGCGCGGTTATATATCGCGCTATACCCGGTTAAATAATTCCCCTTCTTCTTCTCCACGATCAGAACCAGACGGCCCCTATTTTAAAATTGTCCAAACAGACCCCCCCCCCCCCCCCCCCCTCCACTTCCTTAATAAATAAAATCAAAACCCTCACCACCAANAGTGGACCCCACTCGTCACACAAAAAGATAAGAACGTAGGTCTCACATCCTAGCAAAGCATTCTATTGTTGTGGTTTCATCATTTCGGACTCAAATTTTCAACTTATTGACTTTCCGAAAAACATAAATCGAGGTATTTCGATTTAGTTTAAGTCGAAACTCGTATAATAATGCATATTAGTTGTCTTGAATGTGTTTCCATGTTGTTTTGTGTTTTGTTTGAGATTAAAGTAGTATGTTATTTTTATCCGGACTAAGATATTAGTGTTCTAAAAAAATATGTAAAAATTGAGAAATATTTTTTTTTTGTTAATAAAAATATTAATAAAATTTCTTTTACTGTTTTTATATGTATTTTTGTGAATGTTATGTGATTAAAATGTATTTGTTGTTTTTATTTAGTTTAGATTATTTTCTTGCTTAATGTAGAGTCTTTTAGCGTAGTAAAATATAGAGCCTTTTAGCGTAGTAAAATGTAGAGCCTTTAAGCGTAGAAACCCTGTAGTTTAAGTATCTCTTATATTGATAGATCAAACACAAACACTGTCCAATTACAATTTACAAAAATTAATTATTTAATTTATAAAACAAACACACAAAATTATGAAAAATATTGAAATTAACACACATAAGAATTCATGATAGCTTGATACTACTTGGCCTCAAATATCGAGCCTGGAACCCATAGGTGTATACTATGTCCAATTACAATTTACAAAAATTAATTATTTAATTTATAAAACAAACACACAAAATTATAACAATATTAAAATTGAAACACATAAGAATTCAGGATAACTTGGTGCTACTGGGCCTCAAATATCGAGTCTGAAATCCATAGGTATATACTCTGTCCAATTACATTTACAAAAATTAATTATTTAATTTATAAAACAAACACACAAAATTAGGAAAATATTAAAATTGACACACATAAGAATTCACGATAGGTTGGTGCTACTGGGCCTCACATATCGATCCTGAAACCCATAAGTATATACTCTGTCCAATTACAATTTATCCAATTACAATTTACAAAAATTAATTATTTAATTTATAAAACAAACACACAAAATTATAAAAATATTGAAATTGACATTACATAAGACTTCACGATAGGTTGGTGCTACTGGGTCTCAAATATCGAGCCTGGAACCCATAGGTATATACTCTGTCCAATTACAATTTAGAAAAAGTAATTATTTAGGACAATGCACGAGTTAAATAAAGATGTTCTCACCTTTTGCTTCATCGCACGATATAGAGTAACAATGAAAGGGTATTTTCCTAAATGTCCATATAGCCCCCTAATTATAGATGTGGTCGACAACACACCGATAAGAAGGGCTCTACTAGACACGGCTCCGAGACATCCTAGGACACTTTTAAAACCTTAGGCTCTGATACCAAGTTTGTCACGCCCCAAAATCGAAGGACGAGACCGGCGCCTAACCGGATGAACCCAGTCAAGCGGACCTGGTTTGCCTTTCCTACCCAATGTATTACTACGTGTTCATAACATACATTATTCCATGTGAGTTAGACAATTTAGATCCAACGTACAATTTACAACATGATTCCATTTTTTCCCCTCTTTTAACTTTCAACAATAGATAATCCAAAATATACAAGTTACATACAACCTTTCTTATTTGTGATCCACAATTATGAGTGAGTACAACTACCGCCCAAAATATACATATATATACAACCCACACAATGTCTACGGAGCCTCTAAGAGTACTAGGAGTCTTACATAAACTTGCCGGCAACAAGGCCCCGGCTATACTTTTTACATCATAAGCAAAAGAGAATGGTACAATCCACACACGACCCCAAGAGGAAATGGGGCTCACCAGAACTGCTGAAGAGATGAAGAGGAGGCACCACTAATGGCGGGCTGAGTTACCTGCTATGGAACCACCTACATCCATATAAAATATGTAGCGCCCCCGGAAAAAGGGACGTTATTACCGTTGAATAGTACTGGTATGTATGAACAAACTTTACTCTAAGTAAAATCAAACAATACACAGCTAAGAGACAGCTTAAAGAGACCAACAAATAGCGCACATAGATACGGAAACAAACACAGTTGAGAGTTTCACAGATTCTTATTTCAACACAATCGTATTCCATCCTTATTCCTTCTTATCATTCCACCCTTATTACTCCTGTTGCGGCGCGCAACCCGGTCCCACCGGGCAATCACATTTCAGTCTTATTATATTCTGTTGCGGCGTGCAACCCGATCCCACCGTACAATTCACATTCCACCCTTATTACCTCTCCACCCTTATTACTTCGTGTTGCGGCATGCAACCCGATCCCACCGGACAATCACATTTCATAGCAACAATAACAACCCACAATTCAATCACAAGGCTTCATATCATCAAGAGTACGATTTCATAACAACCAATCAATCATGTGTTAACAATAGTCTTTATCAACCTTTAATTAAATCACAAAGATTCTCATCAATCAAGAATATAAATTCATTACAACCAACAATCCGTACGAAGTCAAGCCACAATAAACCTTGCCAAACTATGAGTCATATCCGATATTTCCATGGTCATTTAGTTCGATTAAATCAATTCACAACTCCTTTTCATCACTTGTTACACATCTCTTAGCACTTAGATACATTCACACATTTGGGTTCTTTACCATTATTTTATACCAACATATTCAAGCACTTAACGAACCTTGCACATGATAGAGTAATCACAAGGAAATCATCTTTCACAAATTCAATTAACATGATAATCGACTAAGAGAATCAGAGAATGAAATCTTACACCTCAATACTTCAGAACAATCAATTCACATGTACTCAGCAAGAAACTCATACTAAATGCTCGGACACCAACAAGGTAACTCTATGAAGATTAAAGTTAGCCATACATACCTTGTGTCGAATTTCCCCTTTAATTTCTATCACAATTCACCGAACCGTCTAGCACCGTCAATCTATTCCACAATGTGACATATTTCGTTTTAGAATTAGGAGCCATGAACATAATTCGAACTCATTTAGGCATTTTATCGAACGCTATGTGACCCCCCTTCGATTACTACCCCTTTTTAGTGAAAGATTACTTTAACTAGCTTCCCTTTACTAGGTCATGGAAGATTGTTCACATGCATGCAAAGTTTCAACTTTTCCTTTTTAAGAACCAACCTATGTGTGTTTTATTCTTAACCAAAATATGAGAATTAAAGGGAAATGGGGTGAGGACTTACCTCTTAGAGTGAAGAAGATGAAGATTACTTGAAAATTTCCAGGCCTTAGTGATGTTTGAAGGGGGTAAGTGTTTTAATGAACTGGGGTTCGGGTACAAAAATTAGAATTTAGAGGCCCCAAAGCAGAAATGCGGTCAGGAATGCGATCACATTCCCGTTATGCGTTCCGCATTCCTGTCGCATAATTGGCCCTTAAATGGGCCAAAATTGGAAAACAAACTGCCCAGGTATGCGACCACTATGCAGTCTGCATACCTGTTATGCAATCGCATAGTGCGTCGCATAACCTCCCTCGCAAAAACAATGGGGCTAGAAAGCGACAACTATGCAGTCTGCATTCCCAAAATGCGATCGCATTCTGGGCCGCATAGTTGTCCTTAATTTGGACAGTAGGCTGTCCAAGTATGCGACCACTATGCAGTCCGCATACCTGTTATGCGGTCGCATAACCACAAAATTCTGGAAACTTTTATCTTTTAAGATACTTTTTACTCAAAATGGGTCCGTTTTAAGAATTCATACAGTTATAACAACACAGGGGCCTATTCGGGCATTATTCTAGACATGAAATTTTATGGGTCTTTACAGCGAGGAAAATCTTCCCTTCCCTGAGAAGTGGAATCGTGCACGTGAGTACATTTTAGCTCACATTTGTTATTTTTCTTCTCTTTGCTTTAAGTGTTTTATTAACACCGTAGCTATTTTCTTCTTCTTTCAGCAATCATGGGTATTGTTGAGAATGTCTCCGGTATCCGTGATTGGGTAGAAAAGTTGTTGTCGGTTGCTCCATTGGAGGAAAGATCTTGGAAGTACTTCTCCGGGAAGTACGGTTGGAAAGTGAAGACTCACGGTAAGTGAAACTTTTGTTTTCGCTTCTTTTCCTTACTCGAGCTTCTTTTTCTTCGTTTGTTTAACCTTTTTTCTTTTGACAGGGTTTTCTGCTCGGGGGGTGTCTACTGCATCCATTCCGAAGATGTCTTTGGCTTAGGCCCAGGAGATTATTACTGGTTCCTCTTCTTCAAAGAGGAAAGTTGGTGGGTCTAGGACCTTAGAAGAAGAAGAAGAGGGCACTTTGGTGCACAAGTCACGTAGAAGAAGGGTGGTCTCAGACGATGAGTCTACACCCGTGGCAGTGTCTTTCGTGCCTAATGTCAGACCTACTACCTCCGGTGATTCTTCTTCTTCTCTTGAACATGATTCTGTGGATCATCTATTCCGCAAAGGTTTTGGCCTTACTGCTAATGAGGCGCCTCTGGCTATTTTTGATCCCTCATTTAGAGAAATCTCTTCGTCCGTTCCGGCTATTTCCTCTGCTCCTTTGGCTTGCCCGTGGATCCTTTAGAGAAATCTCATATTGCTGCCTTGCCCGTGGCTTTCTCAACTCCTCAAGTTTCCGTGCCTGAGACTTCTTCAGCTCTACAAATTTCATTGCCCGTGGCTCCTTCATCTCAACCTGCTTCAGTGCCTCCTGTTAGAGAAGTAGGGTCTTCCAGCAGGGAGATGAGGCAAGTGCTAATTGAGGTTCCATCCAGTCCGAAGTGTGGCTGAAGCCTTTGATTGGCCCAACAGAGAGGACCAGGCTAGATAGTCACAATTCTCTTACCTGGGCTAATGAGGTTGTGCATTCCTCCTTGAAGGTAACGTTCATTCTTTTGTATCTCATTCTTATACATGTAATTATCGTATCTGATTGATTTTCTTTTTGTAGATCAATCTCATAGGCACAGAACTCATGAAGAGGATTTCTAACACGGAGCAAGCGCTAAATGAGTGGCAAGCTGAAGCAGGGAATTGGAAGGGGAAATTTTGAAAGCCTGAGGCTCGACATGGAAGCCTTAGAATAAGAAAAGTGTACCTTGGAGCGACAGATGAGAGTCGTGGCTGCGGAGTTGGCAGTGGATAAGGCTTCTTCTAACCAAGCGGACAAAGACAAGAGCATTCTTGAGTCTTCGTTTGCTGAGCAATTATCTCGTGCCTCGGAAGAAGTTAGGAGCTTGAAAGCCTTGCTGGAGCATAAGGAGGAATACTCAGGCGAGCTTGTGCAGTCACTTACCCGGACTCAGGAGGATCTTCGCATTGCTTTAGACAAAATCCAATATGATAGGTTTAGAGGTCCACCAAACAGTAGAGGTACCAGGTCCTCTACCTGTTTCCACAAAGTTATAAACTAAAAATGCGCAAGGAGACAAAGGATTTTTACGTGGAAAATCCCACTCAAGGGGACAAAAAACCACGACCTACACTTGTAGGATTTCAACTTCACTAACTTGTAATCTAGACTATTACAAGCCACTTTGAAAGGCAACCTTACAAAGACTTTGACACACTAACTTGTAACCAATATTACAAGCCACTTTGAAACTCTCTAGTTACAAAGACTTTGACTCATGACAACCTTTAGCCACAGTGAGATCAAGAGAATAAAGAGTAAAAAAGATTCCTACCTAGTTGCTTTTACAAAAGCTAGTAGGATACAATGAAAAACAAAATACAAGATTACAACTCAACTAAGGACATTATCAATACTTGATGAGCACGTTTGTAGACCTTAGTGGAGTTGTCTTCTTGCTCTTGAAGCTCTTGAGTCTTTAATGCTTGAGAGCACTTAATGCTTGGATATTCCCTTTTGTCAAAAGCTCAAGTGAAAATGTTGTTGTTCATCCTTTTGATATTATCAAGCCTTGCATATCCCAATAAGGATGTCCAATATCCTTGAGGTAAAGAGCCTCAACCATCAGAAAATGACCGATGTACTGTTGCTACACTGTAGCGTGAATAGTGCAGCAGTTACCTAAGTTGTCACATCTTCCGTCGATGTCCCATCTCTCGATCCTGCTGCTGAGGTGTGTTAAGGGATCAGGTCCCTCAGCTGGTTTTTCTTTATCACATCTTTACATGAGCCGACGTTCACATGAGCTAAAGTTTCTAGACGCATGGATGACTTTGTTATGCTGCTAGTATAATATTGACCTGGTTCTTTACAAGGAAAGTTTGTTATATCATCAAAACAAACTACAACTCATCAATTTCCCCCTTTTTGATGATGACAAACTTTTTACAACTTGAAAGCTTAGAACAGCACAACATATAAGCAAACGGTTCCCAATCATGTTCCCCCTATCAATGTGCCCATTAAAAGCAAGAATAGTTAGAAAATATTTGAGCAGAAAAAAAAAATACCCCCTAACGATGTGCTTCCAAATTCCCAAATTTTCCCCCCTTTTGGCATCACAAAAAGTCAGACACAGGCAAAGACATATAGGAAGTCCACAAAAGTTAACTCATGCCCCATGTGTGCACACATTCATGGTAAAAACAGAACAAAATGCAAGTAAGCATCATGCAGAATAGAGAAAGACTGATTCATTCATAGAGCCCAAAAGATATATACATAGAGAAGTCCTTGCCCGGAGGCAGTGGACTTCTGTCTGGATTTTCAAGATGGGAGCAGTTACATGGGATCCAATTTCCTACCAACAAAAAGAAAAGTGCAACAAAAACGGATAGATAACCACCACAACATATACTGGACTGAGAGAGAGGGACACCTAAAGGGCACTAGAGGAGGAAGGAGGAAGGGTAGAAGCAGCCAGAGTACGAAGAACTAAGTCCATGCGAGCATTCGCAGAGGACTGTTCTTGAAGAAGCCTTTCCTTCAGATTGTCAACTTGAGCCTTAAGGTCTGCATTCTCCTTGGTTAGGCGAGACACTTCTTCAGCAGAGAGCGAACCAGGTTCCTGAGCGGTAACGCCTGACACCTCCTTGAGTGCGAGCTGGGCTTTTAACCTCCGAATGGTTTCCTGAGCATCATTCAAGCCATTGATCAGCTGTGAGATTGTGGAGTTGCTACCCCCTGCCTTCTCAATGCACTCACACTCCTCTAAGGTCAATTTTGTGAAACATTGCTTGCGAGTGCCCACACACGGAGTCCCCAGTGGTACATTGAAGGCCTTGAACAACTTTGTCAAGATGAACCCATAGGGAAGACCATGATTTCCATCTTTCATGGACACTACCTTATGCATATGATTGATCATGAGAGCAAGTAGATTCACAGGGGTGTTTTTGCCCAGAGCTTCCATCAGCATAAGATCAAATAGGGATGCCACAAGTCGTCTTTCAGACCTGGGTAATAGGACCTTGTTAACCAGTTCGAACATCAACTGGTAAATTGGCAGCATCGACTTCTTGTATACCCGGTCCCCATGTTGTAAGTCACATGGCTTCATGATAGCCTTTTTGAAGTTGTGACTGCACGCTCCCTTAGTTGGATCAAAGGAGGACAACCCTTCAGATGGAACATCCAAAATCTCCCCCAAACTCGAATCATCAAACAATATATCCACCTTCCCAACAATGACACAACCATGGTTCGCAACAGAACAAATAAAAGTAGTATAAAACTCCCTAACCTGGTCGTCATAAACTTTTGGAGCACTCACCCTCAGAAGACCATCCCACTTTTGAAATTCTAGGATAGCCATGAGTTGGCTCATCCCAGGCATGTCCAAAATGTTAGGATCAATTGTGCGCCCTGACAACACTTTTTGTCTTTGAACATTTTCCTTCCATAATGCGGCTTCCATTTCACTAGATGTTCTCGTAGGTTCTCCTGTTATATCCTCGCGCTTCCTCTTTCCAGAACTCGTAGCAGATTTACCCTTGGAACCTGCTGATTTGGTACCACTTGCTTCTCTATTAACACCCTTCGATACTGACTCGTCCAGCTTTTCATCAACAGACTTCACACTTTTCTTTGCTACAACCTTCTTCCGAGGAACTAGAGAACCAGGTTTCTCTGGAGTTCCCTCATCTACTTCCACAACAGGAATACGCTTGTCCACAACACTCTCACCCTCTTGTAAAAGACGCTTTCTTTTAGACTTGTTTGTTTTCTTACTTTTCTCCAAAGCCTGAGTCTCAGCTTCTTTCTTTTGGAGGAATGTTGAGGGCCTCTTCTTAGTAGAAACAGTAGTGAGAGGTGCAGTGCGAAGTTTGAATCGCGCACTTAGGGCCAGATCATCCTCATCATCAATAGTCACAGGAGGAATAGACTCTAGAGGTGAGGTATAAAAAACAAACCTTAGCTCCTTTGGGGAGGATGGACCAGTTACCTCATCAGGATAAGAGGGTGAAGGTTCAGGTTGAGTAGCCTCAAAGGGAACCATGATCCCAACCTCCTCAAGGGTAGACACAACAACCTCATGAGTCTCAGAAGCAGAGTTGATGGCAATAATGTTCTCAGCAGCCTCTTTGTCCTGAAGCTCCAAAGAAGTCGGAGAAGTAAGAAGGGTTGAGTTGAAAGGAGTTTTTGGTGAGGAGGGAGGAGGGTGTGAGGTTGAAAGAGAAGCTTCTGATTTAGCGGGTTCCGATGAGGGTCCCAGTCCGGAAGGGGGCCCTTCAGCAACTGGAAAGGGTTCTTGTTCAGGAATGGAGACTGGGATTTCACGGGGGTTTTCTTCACTGGGAGTAGCGATGGGAGAAGATATATTTTCAGCTTGAGATGCCATTGTTGAGTGAGAAAAGAAGAAAAATGCAAGGGTTTTAAAAGGAGGAGAGCAAGTGTGAAGGAGGATGTGAGAGACAAGGGTTTATGTAGAATAGGAGGGAAGAGGAAACAAGTCAGTTTGGCAATTGGAGAGAGGTGAGAGAACGTGTAGGAAGTATGAGAGGTGGGAAGTTTGACGTGATTGATAGTCTCAGACGACACAGTGGAGAGAGAGTGTTGTGGCAGTCTACAATTAATATAGCACTTTCTTTTGAAAAGCAGGAATTGTAAAGCATGTAACCACTGACCTGAGCTGCATGACCAGGTTCCAGACCATCTCGTTTTATTTTCAAAAGTATAGACATCAGTCCTCCCATAGTCTACAGTGCCACTGCATAAAGTTCTGTAACCACCATGCGTGTCTACCTACAACGGTATAGAAGTGAGTTAGAATTTATTAGGAAAACACATGAATGTGTTATACCATGTGTAAGACATGTGAGCCTTAGGAGAACCAGGTCCCTAATTGGGTTTCAGCATTCCCAGAGCCAATCTGTTCTTCTCAAAGTTTTCTCTACCAAGATCTTTGGTGAAGATGTCAGCTATTTGATCTTCAGTGCAACAGAATCTCATGCATATGTGCCCCTTCTCAACATTATCCCTGAGGAAGTGATGTCGCACATCAATGTGCTTGGTCCTTTTATGCTGAACATGATTTTTTGCCATGTTGAGTGCACTTGTGTTGTCACAGAGGAGGGGAATGTTGTTAATAAAAACACCAAAGTCCTCCAGTTGTTGTTTGATCCAGAGTAGTGGTGCACAGCAGGAGGCAGCTGTAACATACTCTGCTTCTGTTGTAGATAGAGCCACTGAGTTTTGCTTTCTTGTTCCCCAGGAGATCAAGCATGATCCAGGAAAATGAGCCATTCCAGAAGTGCTCTTCTTGTCTACTAGATAACCTGCATAATCAGCGTCAGCATAACCAACAAGATTGAAATTGTCACCTGAGGGATAATGTAGAACCAGGTCCTGTGTGCCTTTGAGATAGCGTAGGATTCTCTTTGCAGCCTTCAAGTGAGACTCCTTTGGGCTGGATTGGAATCTTGCACATGAGTCCATGCTGAAGACTATGTCTGGTCTGCTCGTTGTGAGGTAAAGAAGTGATCCAATGATCCCTCTATACATGGTTTGATTTATAGGAATTCCAGCATCATCCATGTCGAGTTTGGTAGCCACAACAATTGGTGTGTCAATAACTTTGGAGTCCTCCATGTCAAACTTCTTGAGCAGTTCCTTGATGTACTGTTGTTGACTAATGCACATACCCTTGACAGACTATTTGACTTGAAGACCCAAGAGGAAGTTCAGGTCCCCCATCATGCTCATCTCGAACTCACTGCCCATGAGCGTTGCAAATTCTTTACACAGTGAATCAGCAGTGGCACCAAAAATGATATCATCCGCATACACCTGGACAATGAGCAGATTCCTTCCTCTTTTCCTTAGGAACAAGGTGTTGTCTCTCTTCCCTCTAGTGAAGCCGTTGTCAAGTAGAAACTTAGACAATCTTTCATACCAAGCTCGAGGGGCTTGCTTCAATCCATACAGTGACTTGTCCAATTTTAAAACATATTCAGGGTGTATATGACTTTCAAATCCAGGAGGATGCTTGACATAGACCTCTTCTTTGAGATAGCCATTTTTAAGAAGGCACTTTTTACATCCATTTGGAACAAGGTGAATTCCATATGTGATGCAAAGGCAATGAGAATTCGAATGGCTTCCATGCGTGCAACTGGTGCGAATGTCTCGTCATAATCAATCCCTTCTTCTTGATTGTAGCCTTGAACCACCAACCTTGCTTTGTTTCGAGTCGTTTTTCCATTTTCATCCAGCT
>ML268110.1:38839-55548 GCA_005239495.1 Nicotiana undulata
GGTCGAGGAACCAAGTGTCAAACTTTATTTCTTTCAAACTGATGAAGCTCCTCCTGCATGGCCAAGATCCAGTCCTTAGGTTGGTTACTGTGCATATTTTTGACAATAACTCAACCTTGTTTCCTTTGTCACAAATCTGAGACACACTCAATAGACTGTATTTGAGTCCATCCACATAGTAGACATTTTCTATTGAATGTTCCAATGACCTCCCAACATTTCCAACACCAAGGATGTATCCTTTCTTTCCATTTCCACAGGACACATCCCCTCCCTGCAGGGCCTTCAATGAGAGAAAATCTGAAGTGTTTCCAGTCATGTGTTTCGAGCATCCACTGTCCATGATCCATTGTAGTCTGCTTTCTCTCACTGAACCCTGCACATTTGAGTTAATGATTAGATTTAGGAACCCAAACGAGTTTGGGTCCCTTGTAATTTGGGAATGGGTGAATAAGGATTGCTTTAGCCCAAGCTGGCAGGAGTTTGCATTTCCTGCTGGGACCAGGTCCCTCCTCGGGTTTACTTTTGTTCACAAAGGCTTTATTTTTTAGGACAGATTGATCTCTGGCTGGACAACTTCCTTTAAAGTGTCCATTGTTCCCACAGTGGGTACACAACCAGTTATCAGGAACAGTGACATATTTGCTGTGAGGATTATAAGGTGTTTTTTCCTTTTGAAATCCAATTCCTTGCCTTTTTCCATTCTGATTGAAATTCATGGCAGTCACAGCATCAGATGACCAAGTCCAGTTCAGGGATTTTTTCAGATCCGCCCTTACTTTGCCTAGTTCAACATTGAGTTCTTTGTTTTTCTCTAATTCGCTGCACAGTTTAGTTTTTGCTTCATTCAAATCCTTCTCCATCTTTAGATATTTTTCACAGGCTACTTACTTCCCTTTATCTAAATTAAGTGTGCCTGGTTCTAGTTTGCTCTTCCCTATTGTCTCTTCTAGATGGCAGACTTTATTCTGAAGTTCATTTCTCTCCCTTTCCACAGTTCCTATTCTTCCATTCATCCTACTGCTATCACTCATTAGTTCTTCATTTTTCACTCTTAAGTCATCTATTACTTTTAGTAAGTCGTCCTTGGCTTGTTCTATTTCTCCTAGCTCAGTGGTCAGAAGTTCCTTATCCTCATTTAAGGCATAATATGCGTCAATGAGAACATTAGATAATGACAATAATTTTTTGGAAGAGTAGGAATTCAGATTTCTCTGAACGTCACTGAAATTTACCTCATCTGCATCATCTTCTTCTTATCCATCTGATTGTGCCATGAGAGCGAACAGTGAGTCATAGTCCTTTGCCTTGTTGTCAACCACCACCATTGAACTATTTTCAGCTTCAGGTTCCTCGTCTGATTCACTGGATGAGTCCCCCCAGGCAGCAAGAGCTTGCCTTACAACATTGTCAGCTGCACTTTTTCTGCTGAATCTGTTGTCAGGAACCTGGTTCCTCTTTGCACCTTTGTCAGCGTTGTACTTATAGTTGTCTTGTTTCAAGAGTGGGCAGTCCTTTATGAAGTGACCAGGCTTTCCACACTTGTGACACAAATCATGGTTCCTGGGCCTGCTTGCACTGCCTCTTTTTGATATTCCACCATTTCGTCGAACCATTTTCTGAAATCTCTTGGTGAGATAAGCCATGTCGTGCTCTTCCTCACTTGACTCCTGCTTTTCAGCCTGAAGTACCAGGTTCTTCTCCTTTTTGGGTTCCCTTCTTTCGCTGTCCTTTTTCTTCTTCATTTCGTAAGTCCTTAGATTTCCGATTAACTCATCCATAGTGAGAGTTTTCAGATCCTTGTCCTCCGTAATGGCATTGAATTTGCTTTCCCAAGAGTTAGGAAGCACACTTAGAATCTTTCGTACGAGTTTTTTCCTGGGAATAACTTCACCTAGAGAGATGAGCTCGTTGATGATGGCAGTGAACCTGGTATGCATGTCTTGTATAGACTCATCCTCCCTCATTCTGAAGAGTTCATACTCAGTGGTGAGCATGTCAATCTTGGACTGCTTCACCTGAGTCATTCCCTCGTGAGCAGTCTGCAATGCATCCCAGATCTCTTTAGCGGTCTGATAGGCTGAGATGCGATTGTATTCATCAGGTCCAATACCACAAACGAGGAGTTTCTTTGCTCGATAGTTCTTTTCAACAGCTTTTATGTCTGCCTCGTCATACTCCTTCCTTGTTTTTAGAACTACAAGACATGTTTCTCCTACTTTTCTCACTGGAACATGAGGACCGTCAAGGATGATATCCAAAAGCTCAGAATCCTCCGCCATGATGAAATCATGCATACGAGTCTTCCACCACCCATAGTACTGACCATTGAACCTAGGATGTCGATATGCTGATTGTCCTTCTTCGAGATTTGGTGGAGCAGCCATGCTAGATCCTTTCTAGGTGTTAGCCGTTTAGAAAGAACCTGCTCTGATACCAATTGATAGGTTTAGAGGTCCGCCAAACAGTAGAGGTACCAGGTCCTCTACCTGTTTCCACAGAGTTATAAACTAAAAATGCGCAAGGAGACAAAGGATTTTTACGTGGAAAATCCCACTCAAGGGGACAAAAAACCAAGACCTACACTTGTAGGATTTCAACTTCACTAACTTGTAATCTAGACTATTACAAGCCACTTTGAAAGTCAACCTTACAAATACTTTGACACACTAACTTGTAACCACTATTACAAGCCACTTTGAAACTCTCTAGTTACAAAGACTTTGACTCATGACAACCTTTAGCCACAGTGAGATCAAGAGAATAAAGAGTAAAAAATATTCCTACCTAGTTTCTTCTACAAAAGCTAGTAGGATACAATGAAAAACAAAATACAAGATTACAACTCAACTAAGGACATTATCAATACTTGATGAGCACGTTTGTAGACCTTAGTGGAGTTGTCTTCTTGCTCTTGAAGCTCTTGAGTCTTTAATGCTTGAGAGCACTTAATGCTTGAATATTCCCTTTTGTCAAAAGCTCAAGTGAAAATGTTGTTGTTCATCCTTTTGATATTATCAAGCCTTGCATATCCCAAGAAGGATGTCCAATATCCTTGAGGTAAAGAGCCTCAACCATCAGAAAATGACCGATGTACTATTGCTACACTGTAGCGTGAACAGTGCAGCAGTTACCTAAGTTGTCACATCTTCCGTCGATGTCCCATCTCTCGATCCTGCTGCTGAGGTGTGCTAAGGGATCAGGTCCCTCAACTGGTTTTTCTTTATCACATCTTTGCATGAGCCGACGTTCACATGAGCTGAAGTTTCTAGACGCATGGATGACTTTGTGATGCTGCTAGTATAATATTGACCTGGTTTTTTACAAGGAAAGTTTGTTATATCATCGAAACAAACTACAACTCATCACAATCTCTAGAGGAGTCAATTGTACCTTTGTGGGCTGCCCATGAAGCTGCTGAAGCTGAGAAGAATGGGCTATAAGCTGATCTGAGCTTCAGATATGGGAGAGAGATTATGAAACTTTCAAAGAGGCGGCAGCTGTCGATGTTAGTTGGGCGTACATGAATTCTCGCCTCGATACATTGATGGAAATGAGTCGGGGAGATTTCGACCTTAACGCTGAAATTGCTAAAACCAAGGAAGCCATGGAAAAGGCTTAACAAGGTTTGAATCTTTCCCCACTTGAAGGTGAGACTCCTGTTGTCTGAGCCTCTTCGTCCCAAGCTGCTCTTACTCCCTCTGTTGATGAAGAAGTCAATCCCCCTCCTCTAGAAAATTAAGATAATGGTTCACCTTTTTTTTTATTTGATTGGTGGTTACCCCCAGCTCCATCATGGGTAAATTTGGATCTTTTAAAGTCCCCAACTGACAACTTAGGGGCACCCTAATGTACAGAAACTATATGCGACTAAGTATTAGTTAATACTTAGTTCTTACTTAGCCGCTTTTTTTAAATATATGCAAGTATGACTTTTTTGCTTCGAGTTTTTGGCATATAAAATGCGAGCCTTTTTGTTGTAGGCATTATTTATGAAAGAGGGCCCTTTTTTATCGACACTTAATGAAGAAGACGTCTCAACTTCATAATGATGTAATAATGCAATAGAGTGATAGGAATTTTTCACATGTTTAAGAATGTTTCTGAGGAAAGTTTTTGTTTGAACTTCCACAACATTTTACATGTGTTTGATTATCGTCTAAAACTCATGTTGCAACTGTTTTCTTTTAACAGATTTGATACACTTGTATTTCGTAACTGTTTTTCGTACGTAAAAAAAATTCGAGTTAATACAAGAGAGTAACTATTTTTCGCTCTTAACAATTTTTATTTAGGTTGGGATTTTCACCCGTAACTGTTTTTTGTTATAACAATTTTTAATAAGTACAAGGGAAATGCTCTTACATCCGTGACTGTTTTATTTAATAACAATTTTTTGAACAAGTGCAAGGATTTTGATCTTTCATCCATAACTGTTTTATTTGATAACAGTTTTCTATATGAGTACAAAGATTTCATAACTGTTTTTAGTTACAACAGTTTTTGAATGAGTACAATGATGATGATCTTTTATCCTTAACTGTTTTTTGGTTACAACAGTTTTCTTTTGAGTAAGTACAAAGATGTGCATTTCTTTCTCGTAGCTAACATTTTGCCTTTTAACCTGAACATGTTCGAAGGTTTTTTGGATTAGGCTTTGTGTTTGAGTCTTTGGCTCTTTTGATTTTTCTCGTATCACTTGACTTGTTGGGTAGATGGATCTTCAGGCTCGAGCTTTGACTTTTTGATAGTCTTCTTTGCTTTGTCTTAGCCTTCCATACTGTATAGTCCCCCAAGTGTTTGAGCTTTGAAGAATGAAATCTTGAGCACTTGACTATTCCTTCCTTGTGGTTCCTTTTCCTGAAAAGGAAAAACATACGGGACTCGAAGGTATATAGTTTTTAGATGATGACTGCTTAACCCTTTAAAACGTCCATTAGAAAGTGTAACCCTAACCGGGAATTCAGTTACTTCCTCGCTTCTTTGCAGGTTTAATATCATCATCTGGTGATGGGTTAGCTTTATGCCTATCATCTAAAAAGGTTAGTAAAATTTTAAACGTTCAAGATAAAATCGAACGTGTGATACCTGACCGGGGGTATTCCTTTTCCTTAGAAGTAGTACTTCTTCAAATGGATGGCATTCCATCTTGTTGGTAGGATTCTGTCGTCTATAGCTTCCAGCTCGTAGGCGCCCTTCCCTGCTATGCCTCGGATTCTGTAGGGTCCTTCCCAGTTTGGACTTAGCTTTCCTGCACCTGCTTCTTTTGTTGATTGAAAGACTTTTTTAAGAACGAAGTCCCCAATCTTGAAGTATCTGAGACGAGCTTTACGGTTGTAATAATGTTCTATGATTTGTTTTTGAGTTTCCATTCGTATCAATGCGGCTTA
Organism: Nicotiana undulata; assembly: GCA_005239495.1. NCBI lineage: Eukaryota > Viridiplantae > Streptophyta > Magnoliopsida > Solanales > Solanaceae > Nicotiana > Nicotiana undulata. The sequence goes on from ML268110.1 coordinate 44,230, forward strand.
TCTTCTTTGTTCGAGTAAGTCCAGATTAATGCTCAGTTCATCGTTGTTTTCATCCTCTGTGGATGATGTATACCTTATGCTTGGTTCGTCAATCTCTACGGGTATTAAGGCTTTTGATCCATAAACAAGTCCGAACGGAGTTTCTCCCGTGGCTGTTTTTGAAGTCGTTCTGTATGCCCATAATACCGCTGGTAACTCGTCAGGCCAATTCCCTTTGGATTTTTCTAACCGCTTCTTTAGATTGTTGATGATGACTTTATTCGTTGATTCAGCTTGACCATTAGCCACGGGGTGATATGGCGTTGAAGTAATCCGTTTGATTTTCCAACTTTCGAAGAATTCTGTGATTTGCGAGCCTATGAATTGTGGTCCATTATCACACACGATATTCTTAGGTATTCCAAAGAGACATATTATGTTTCGCCATAGGAAGCTTTTGACTTTTTTTTCTCGCACCTGTTTGAAAGCTTCTACCTCTACCCATTTTGTAAAATAGTCGGTTAACACGAGTAAAAACCGTACCTGCCCTTTAGCTGCGGGAAGAGGTCCTACTATGTCCATTCCCCACTTCTTGAAGGGCCATGGGGATATTATTGGGTGCAATAATTCCGCTGGTCGGTGCATGTTATTGGTAAACCTTTGGCATCTGTCGCATTTGGATACGAAGTTCTCAGCTTCTTCTTCTATCTTGCGCCAATAGTACCCAGTTCTGATTAGGGTTTTTACCAAGGATCTCGCCCCTGCGTGATTTCCACAGTGTCCTTCGTGAACTTCTTTCATCACGAACTCCGTCTGGTTAGGTCCGAGGCATTTTGCTTGGGGACCTCCGAACATCTTGCTGTATAATGAGTTGCGAATGAGGCAGTACCGTGCAACTTTGCGGCGAAGTGCTTGAGCTACTTTTTTGTCTTCAAGTAAGGTTCCATTCTGCAAAAAAATTAAAATTTCGTTTCTCCAATCCCAAGTTAAGTTGTTAAAAGTTACCTCATTTTTGTCAGGGTCGATCGCTGAATGAAATAGAAGTACGACAATTGCATTGTCTTCATTTGTTATTTCCGTGACTGTTGCAAGGTTAGCTAATGCATCTGCATCTGCATTTTCCTCTCTAGGTATTTGTATTACCTTCCACGTTTTGAATTGTCTCACGAGTTCTCGTGCCTTTTCTAGATATTGTTGCATTCGAGTCTCTCGAGTGATATAAGTCCCCTAAATTTGATTTACCACCAGCTGGGAGTCACTTTTTATTGTGATTTGCTCGATTGAGAGTTCCCGTGCCAGTTCTAGACCTGCAATAACAGCTTCATACTCTGCTTCATTGTTAGTTATAGGATAACATTTGATAGTTTGTCGTGTCTTTTCACCCGTGGGTGATATTAAGACTATGCCTAAACCGACACCTTTTACATTGGAAGAACCATCCGTATATAGGGTCCACAGACCTGGGTTAGCGTCGTTGAAGAGTTGTAACTCTTTTTCCACTTCAGAGACGATGCTATTATTAAAATCAACGACAAAATCAGTTAAAATTTGAGACTTTATTGCAGTCCTAGGCTGACATATTATGTCATCTGGTTTCAGCATCTAGTAATGTTTTGCTTACAAAATAAATAGGAGACTATTTACCTTTATCTTCCCTTACCAATACCTCACTTACGACGATTTCTGCGACAACAAGGTAGATGTACAACCTATCCCCTTCCTTTGGCTTTGATAGTAGCGGGGTTTTTTGATAGATAAGCTTTCAGATCTTTGAGGGCCTGCTGACATTCTTCAGTCCATTCGAACTGATTTTGTTTTTTGAGAACTGAAAAGAATTTAAATTTTTTTTCGGAAGACCTGGAAATAAATCTTCCCAAGGCTGCAATTCTTCCCGTTAGTCTTTGAACTTCTTTTTTGTTTGTTAGTATTAGGTATTTCTTCTATAGATTTAATCTGAGCAGGATTTACCTCTATTCCTCTGTTTGATACAAGAAAACCCAAAAATTTACCTGATTCGACGCCAAACGCACATTTTTCGGGATTCAGCTTCATATTATACTTGCGTAAAATTTCAAAGGTAATAGAGAGGTGCTGGAAATGTTCTTCCGCCCGTGTTGATTTTACCAGCATGTCATCTATGTACACTTCCATCGTCTTCCCCAGATGTTCCTGGAACATCTTTGTCACTAGCCTTTGGTACGTGGCTCCAGCATTTTCTAACCCAAAAGGCATGACTTTATAACAATAAGTCCCCCTATTTGTAATGAAAGAGGTTTTTTCCTCGTCAGAGGGATCCATTTTGATCTAATTATAACCAGAATACGCATCTAGAAAGCTTAACAATTCATGACATGCGGTGGCATCAATCATTTGATCTATGTGCGGTAGTGGGAATGAATCTTTGGGGCATGCTTTATTTAAGTCGGTATAATCTACACAAACTCTCCATTTACCATTGTTTTTAGGTACTACCACAGTGTTAGCTAGCCAGTTAGGGTACGTTACCTCACGTATAGAACCAATTTTCAAGAGTTTCTGTACCTCTTCATCAATCACTTGGTTCTTGAAGGGTCCTTGCTTTCTTTTCTTCTGCTTAACAGGTACGAAGGATGGATCTTCATTTAGTTTATGAGTCATCACTTATGGTGGGATACCTGTCATATCTGAATGGGACCACGCAAAACAGTATGCGTTAGCCTTTAAATAATCAATTAACTTACCTCTTCGATTGGGGCTCAGCCTCGTGCCTATGTGCACTTTCTGCTCGGGCCTTTGTTCAAATAGTGAAACAGTTTCGAGCTCTTCCGTGGTTGTTTTGATGTGATCGTCTTCCTCCGGTTCTTGAATGTCATCCGGTCTGGAATCTACGTCTGTATTATTTGATGCATCCTCCGTATTGACTTGGTTTAGCTTCTCGTGACTATTTCCTTCCGTTCTTGTTTGAATAGTAGCTTCTTCCTCACCTGTTTGGAAAATAGTTGTTTCCATACTTGTTTGGTTGCCAACTTCTATGTGGGAGATTTCTTTACCCTTTGATTCATATGTTTCCACTTTTTTGTTGTAGTGCACCATAGAATTTATATTTCTCGAGGTTTGCTGATCACCTCTAATCTGTTGAATCCCTCATTCGGAAGGGAATTTTATTACCTGATGTAAGGTAGATAGCACTGCTTTCATGTCGTGGATCCATGGTCTTCCCATAATCACATTATAAGCCATGTCAGTATCAATGTCTTGGAATTTGGTGTTTTTAATTACTCCCTCAGCATAAGTGCTAAGTTCGATTTCTCCTTTGGTTATCACCGTGGAGTTATCAAACCCTGATATGGCTCGTGCCTTTGGGATCACCTGGCTTCCCAAGAGCATTTCTTCCACGACTCTTAGCAAAATGATATTGACTGAACTACCTGTATCAATCAACACCCTTTTAACATTAGTGTCATGAATGAGTAAGGATATTACGAGAGCATCGTTGTGAGGGAGCATTAGTCCGCCGAAATCTGCATCATCAAAGGTTATATTATCTGCGTCTGGATTTTCTCGAACCCGCTTCCCGTGCGTAATTGTGAATTTCATGGCTGTTTTGCAAACCACTTTGTTCACTTCTTCACCTCTATGTATCACGTTGATTGTTCTTTTTGGAGATGGAGGCTTTGGGGGCTTCTGCCTATTCTTCATATATGTTTGCTTACCTTTATCACTAAACAATTCTGTTAAGTAGCCCTGTTTCAATAATTGCTCTATTTCACCTTGTAAAAATCTGCAATCTGCAGTCCTATGTCCATGATCATTATGGAATTCACACCAGAAATCTGGATTCCTTTTATTTTGGTTTGACCGCATTTCTTTGGTCCAACGAACCTTATCACCCATATTTCTTAATATTGAAACTAGTTCAGGGGTACTTACATTGAAGTTGTGATCCTCAATTAGGGCATTACCTCTGTGTCGTTCATCTCGATCCTTTCTGGATCTAGATGAGGATGGCTTGCATCCCTGTTCTATGGTCTATATTCTGACCTAGGGTTTTCAAACCTGGGACGATTTTCACGTCCCGAGGGTCCCATGTAAGGATCATACTTGTTTTTACCTGATCTCATGTCTGTTTCAGAACGTCTGGATCTGGTATGATCTTCATCTCTCGAACGAGCAATAATATATTCTTCTATTCAGAGTTTGGTATTGTACCTGTTATAAACATCATTCCATGTTGTAGCTGGGAATTCTCTCAAGCTTTCCTTGAGTCTTCTCGTGGCTTCTGAACTTTTGTCGTTTAGATTGCTCGCAAATGCCATGGTTGCTCAATTATCAGGCACCCTTGGTAGTTGCATTCTTTCGCGCTAGAACCTGTCTACAAATTCACAGAGTAGTTCCGTGTCTCCTTGCTTTATTTTAAATATGTCCTCCATTCTTTTCTCGACTTTTTGCGCATCAGAGTGTGCTTTTATGAAAGAATCTGCAAGCTCAGCAAAAGAATCAATAGAATTTTCTGGGAGAAGAGAATACCAGGTTAGGGCTCCCTTGGTAAGTGTTTCTCCGAACTTTTTGACAAGGACTGATTCAATATCTTGTTTTGTTAAGTCGTTGCCTTTTACTCCGGTGGTAAAAGCAGTCACGTGGTCGCGTGGATCAGTTGTTCCGTCATATTTAGGAACGTCAGGCATTTTGAACTTCTGGGTATAGGCAAGGGTGTTGCACTTGGTTTCCAAGGTTGTTGATAATATCTATCAACATCAATGCCTTTGATAACAGGTGGTACTCAAGGAATTTGCTCGATTCGATCGTTTTGTTCTTTCACCTGTTTCTGCAAGGTTAGTAGTAAATTTTGTAATTCAGAGTTATTAGTCACACTTGTTCTCGTTTCGAGAGATTCATTGGGAGTGTCATCCCTTGTTGAATTTTCCAACCCAGACGGAGGGTTTTCCACGGTGATAGTGTTAATAGGAGGTGGTGTCAGTGATGCAGGTGATGTTGCTGGTAATCCCCTTGCAAATTCTTGCAAAGCTTGGCTCACATACTCTGCAATCATTTGCCTAATCTGATCTTGTTCTACCGTCTGATCATTATTATTATCGTTGTTATTGGATATATCTGGGGATTGCTCCCTTGAACCACGTGGGGTTCCTGCAGGTGATGCAACTGGGGTTCCATTCCTTTGCTGGTTGTTGTCGTTGGAGTTCGACATAGTTCAGAGGATATCGCTTGAAAAGAAAACAAAGATTATCAGTTTCCCAGTAACGGAACCAATTTGTTTAACCAAAGAATTAGATCCTTTGACTAAAGCTATTTTTAGGATAAACTCGGGTTTCTGATAATCAAGGAAATAATGATAAGTAAAAAAGGAATAAGTAAATTGACAATGATATGATGCGCAGAAAAGTAAAATGTCTTGTATTCGTGGTTCAGATGATGTTTACAAGTTATATTCTCTTCCCTTATATAGGGAATTTCTTAATATAACGTCTACCACTTACAATGATCGCTCATTAATGACTAATTACTACATTAATGGGACATTACAAAGAGTAACCATAACTGTTGTGTGAAGGTTGTGTAACGTGTGAGTCATTAATTGAAGATCTCTGAATCTGCCTGTAGCTCTGTCCGGATTCATTCTGACCCTGTCTCTTCCTTGTCTCAATCAGGTTGAGTTTCCTGTAGCTGATTACCCCGTAGGTTTATTGATCCGTGCCTCTTTGTTCCGTACCTCTTTATAGAATCATATCCATCTGTCATATTTTCCTTGGTCCATGTAGCCGGCTAAGTCATCAAGGATCATCATACGTTTGAAACTCTTTTTTACCAATACAATACCGAGGGGGCCTACATGGGAGGCTACACATTATCAGCAGGATGATCGTTCCAGGGCAGACGACGCATTTGTAGCATGGCTAGAGGCGCAAGTCCATACTTGGGACCAGCGAGCTGACCTGATTCCGCCCCCACCTTCACAGATCCAGACGGAGACTATTCAGCTCTCCTGGTACGGCCGTGTTACCCGACTTTTTGTCGGGAATCCCATTCATCAAGCTGGCGGTCGGTACGTTTCATACGCGGGGCGGCACAAGGCCCTGTAACTTAGTGCAATATATGAAGTTTATATTTTATACGTTGTGCATGCTATTGGCCTACATAGAGTCTACCAGATGGGACTGCGGATGCAACAGCATGTTGGCGATCCTGCGGCCGCTTTGCACGATTACGGCCGGCAGTTTGTAGAGGTGGCTGTCCGGACACTGCAGTGAGCTTGAGAGGATCGGCGCTTGGGACGCGACCCTGCTTATGTGGAGCCATAGTAGTACCAACGAGGCAGGGGTGTCGCACGAGGTGGGGGTGCCCGATGAGTTGGGGGTGCCCGACGAGGCAGGGCTGCCGGACGGGGTCGTGGTGGGCAACGAGGAGGTGGTCCCCAGCAAGGGGGCGTTAAGGCTCGTGTTGATGATGTTGCTGCTGATCTGCGGGGTGACCTACATGAGCCGGACATGCCGTCATACAGCCTTGGGATGCATCTCACTCCAGGGACTTCCCAGGTGACCCCGTCAGGTCCATTATTGATCACGGGCACAGACCTTACCGGAGAGGATTATGAGTCATACTTCCCAGGCCCATCTACCGCTGCTGAGGATCGGCCTACCCGAGATTTGGATAGTGGGCGCCGATTGATTTATGGCTCATCATCACAGGCGCAAGTATGGTTTTATTATTTTCCATAACTTTTTTTATTTATTTATTAAGGCTTCATCTCCGCCCGTCACAGAGGCTCCTTCATGAGATGCTGACATGGTTGCGACGGAGGATTACATTCAGGATCCCAACGAGATCATGGTAAGAAAATTTAAATTCTTGTGACTTAATATATATTTTCCTATACTGAGCTGACTAATCTTTTGTAGGTTTCTACTGGACCGACGTCCCCTTCTACTGATGATCATCCTGCAGCGCATCCGGCTATAAAGAGGCGACTTGATGAGGATGATCCTGATAGCGTAGCCGGGTGGGATGGGATGCGCCTCGGGCCTGCGGTTGCGTTGAAGCACACCGGATGCAGGACACATTGATTTTCTTTCCTTTTTTTTTGTATTTGATGTATATATTATTTTATGTAAATAATAACAACAATTTTTATGTTTATATTATATGTGCATTACGTCTTTATTTTCCCGTTCCTTATTTAGTTTAATACTACAACGCAAACACAAACATAGCAACTTAACATAATTAAAATTCAGTACAGCTAATGAAAATACAGGACACGAGAAACATAAAGATAAAGTAGTACACTAAACACATACATGTCAATGTTTAGTCTCTGCCGCCCATTATTCTCTGCTCCAACAACTTTAATTTTTCTTCCAACTTATTTTTTTCTTCTTCCACCTCTTTCAGTTTCTCCTTCAACTCCGCAACTTCTCGTTTATGTTGTCTTTCACGTTCCCACTGTTTTAAACACAAATTATGAATATGCTGCAAAGATTCTTTGTAGCATTCCTGATTAGAGGGTTCATCAACCCATACCTCAAAATTGCAAATAGGTTCGTCGGGAACCCTATAAAACTTGTTCATACGGTGCCAGTAGCGGCATCCAACTTCACCATTATCCCAACAGCTATTCATCATGCTTTTTTTACCGCACTCGCACCTTGGTACATAAAGACGTTCAGCCATTTGTTAAAGCGTAAAAAAAAAACTTGCTTTTATTGAAAGTTTTGCTATTGGTTATTGTTGAGCATAGAAAATAATTAGAATGAGACCGTTATTTATAGGCAAGGCAACACACATAACGTAGTATTTAACCGCGTTAGATATATAAACATAACATAGTATATAACCGCGCTATGCTTTGCGTGTTAAAGATTCTGTCAGATACAAAACAACTTTTTCTCAGTCGAGCAACTTTTTCAGTCCGACAAGACAACACACATAACGTACTATTTAACCGCTATATATATATATTCACATAACGTAGTATTTAACCGCACTATGCTTTGCGTGTTATGGTTGTTGTGCTTTTTTCTCTTGAAGTATTGTGTTATTAAATTTCAATCTTCATATTGGTCTTCTTTACTAAAAATTTTTTAATTATCATTTAAAAAAACGAAATGGAAGAGTTCAAATCATAATTAACAAACAAAATTTTATTTGATACATCTTGCAACATAAACAAAACAACTACTTATTACAACATAAACTCATTGATAGTTGGACACATTATAAGAACACCCACCACGAGCTTGATTACTATCGCCATCCAAACCAGCCGAAGGAAATTTTTGACGGTCGTATCCTGTTTGCGAGCATATTCCACATTTGCGCGCATAAACGGTATCGCTAACATCCATTTGGTTCCGTATATGCGTTCTCTTCTGCACCTGTATTCGACGCAAATAGGACTTGTTACACACCATTTTAAATGGTTCCGGCGATCAATAATGCTCAGCACCCACTGGCTGCAACTGCCCACTATAGGTGTTTAAGTAAGCAGCAACACTACATTGTTGATCAACGTAGTTGGTTGGCCCTAAACCAACACGTTGAAAGCACTTGATGGAATGTGAGCAAGGTATGTGGTAGATGGAACATTTCCCACAAGATCATAACCTTGTAGATTCATTTACGGTATGTACATTATTCCCTTTGTTTTGATGGATAGCGGTGCGAACTTCAAAAACATTTCTTTCGTTACCATACTGCAAAAATGAATGCCAATGTGCTCGCCCCCTGTATTTCTCAAATCTCTTCATCGGTAGTGGCATAAATTCAATACCCCTTTCCATCAATGATGTTGCAACTGCAAACCTTTCAACAAACCTCTCCGCCACCTGCTTGAACGACATCTGCACCATGGCAGTGACAGGCAATCCTCTTGCCGACTTCAATAACCCGTTGAAAGACTCTGACACGTTTGTCGTCAGAATTCCCCATCTTCTGCCACCATCCGCATGCAAAGTCCACTTTTCAGGGTGATGTCGCAGTAACTAACGATAGGCTGCCTCGTCTTCCTGCCTGATAGATTCCATGTGCCTCCGGAATTTATGTTGTTGGTGGACTGTTGCTGCCATCCACATCAAATCATGCAGATCCTTGTTGGGATATGCCTTCTGAAAATTGGCCTTAAAGTGTCTCACACAGTAACGGTAGTAGGCATAAGGTTCATGCCATGCAGGCAAGTTCTCCATAGAACTTAAGATACCACTGTGCCGATCAAATATTAGACAAATACCGGAACACTGTTTGACAACGTGTTCTTTCAAATGGTTCAAAAACAGCGCTCACGTCTCTTGGTTTTTATTGGCACAAACAACAAAAGCTAGAGGAAATATATGTCCATTAGCATCTACTGCAACGGCTATCAACAACTTGATATCGTACTTTCCATAGGCATGAGTGTCGTCTATAGATATTATGGGTCGACAATGCGAAAAACCATCAATTGCTGGTTTAAACGCCCAGAACACGTAATTGAATATATATTCTGGTTTTCCCGGACTCCGCTCAAGCTTCCATTCAACAACCATCCCGGGGTTAAAGTGCTGCAGTGCGGCCATGAACTTGGGTAGAGCTGCAAATGACTTATCCCAGTTACCATAAACATTTTCAAACGCACGTTTGCGCCCGAGAAATGCCTTTCCTTTGGTAATGGTATGTCCATATTCCTAGTGGAATGATGTAATGCACTCTTTAATTTTATACCTTATGGATGCTTCGAGGTGTGGAATAAGGACAAGAGAAATCGAGTCAATATCCAAGTTGAAGTGATTCTCATTGAATGTGTCCATTTCACATTTGTGGGTGGGAATGTAATTACCCACTTCCCACAAACCTGTTTTCTTCTTGCTCGCACGCATCATCCAATGACAACCCGTAAACCATATGCGGCAAGTAACCTTGTATACCACCGGAGTTGACTCTTTAACCATCATCTCACGACACTCTTTTGCGTTGTACATTTTAAAAGCCATGCTTATGTGCGCTTTATCAGAAAAAAGCATGCCCTTTGCCAGCGCCGTTGGTCTAGACTCATCCCACATTGCTGTCCGAAATTCATCAAAATCCCTTGTGAGAGCTTCCACATCCGGCATACTTGGCAAGTTATCAAGGTAGGGAATATCCCTTGAATGAAACGACATTTGGGACTCGTACACTATTCGTCTAGCGGGGGTGGAGCATACTCTCTCGTCAAATCAGGTCCTTCATTCTCATCCTCCTCATCACCATCCTCACGAGGGAATGATGTGTCGTCTCCGGATTCATCGGTATTGTTGTCGTAATCACTGTTCTCTTCCTCACTCTGTGCATCTTCCAGATCTCGATTTGTACCACTTCACTTACAAGTCGTAATATGATGACATTCCATGATGGACATTTTTATGTTGGTGATGACTCCCGGATGGACCACCATGATCCAACACACCAAAATTAGGCATATTACAACTATGTGTGGGTTCATAACTTGTAAAATTCATATCAGGTAGGTACCCCATGTGGAATATATGAGCGTTAATACAAATTCAATACAATAAAAATATACATCGTAACACAAAGAAAATTTGAAGTTTAGCACACGTCTTGTGGATTATGTAAAGCAGGAGAGAAATTATTTCCTTGTTGCTCATTCGTCGGTGGTGATAAGTTTAAATTAAGGCAAACTCTTTCATCCGGAACCTGTCCGGCAAAAACTGCTCCAGAATAACCACCCGATGATTGGGGGTTATCCCTGCTATGCGCAGCCTCATTGTTTGGGAACGTCTTCGACCTTGATGTACATATCCAACATTTTGGTTATAAGAAATTTTCGGTATTCATCCGGAGTCCTCAAAAAATCCCTCAAAGTTTCATCATCGTCGATGTTAAACTCAGCGTAACAAGCAACCCCTTGCGGAGTGACGGAATACGGATATCTTCTGGTTACTTTAAGGTTCACCGAACGTTTCCTCACACTCATTTTTTTACATAACAACGATACCAATGTATCATACTCCATTGTAAGAGAAAATTTAACATGACACTGTGAAGATAAACTATACCTCACAGAGTTATTCTCCACCACAACCTCCCCCCCACTCCCCACCCCAATATAATGAAACCCTTATTCTTCGCTTTTCAGACATTATGAAAAAATGCTTGAGAATATAACAAGAAGAAAAGTTTGAACGGGAGATAGAATATTTTTTGAATGGATTTTCGTAAAATCCTAAAGCCTTTAAATAAGGCAATGCCTAGCTCGGGGGGGGGGGGGGGGGGGGGGTTTTTTTTTTTAAACATATTGTGTTTTTTAAAAAGAAAGGGGAGAAAGTGGGATGTAAGGAAAACTGTAGGCAAGTAAAGAAAATAATCAAGTAC
>ML268110.1:55616-93874 GCA_005239495.1 Nicotiana undulata
GGGGGGGGGGGGGGGGGGAGGTGATTTTTTTTATGTATAGCACTCTTTTAAAGGGCGTTATACCCATTTGAATTATTGTTATGTCAGTTAACCGCAGAAGACTTATTGGTGGGCCCACAAACAAGTATATAACCGCACTATACATATATAGCGCGACTATATAACGCGCTATACATATCCGTCACGTCAGCTATGTATAGCGCGGTTTTAAACTGTGTTATACTTTAATGGCCAAAACACCGTTAAAGTATAGCGCGGTTTAAAACCGCGTTATATATAGAATGATCACTATTTTTTTTAGGCAAAATACATAAGTTACCCCCTAAACTATGGACCAAATCCCTGTTACACACTTTTTGCGGACAAAAATCACATTACACACTCAACCTTTCCAAAATGTATCTAATACAAACTAGTTTGCCCACGTGGACAGTGCGTCAAAACAATTTTTGTGCCAGATGTCAATTTTTTTTAGTTTTTGATTTGTTTAAATTAAGTCATCTTTTTCCTTGTTTGAAAACTTTTGCCATGGATGCTCTTTGAGACCTTGACACTTAGACCCACTTCTTTCAACCACCCGAACTCCATCTCAAATAAACCCACCACGCCTCTTTACGTTGATTAATTTTTAGTTTTTTGTGCATATCTTTTGGCAAGAAATTGTGATTAGATTCAGTAATTAAAGTTTTGTATACCTCCCCCAACCATTAAAACTTGCCTCAAGCTTTTACATAGTATTTTTCTTTTGGAGAATCTTAGAGCTTTTGTCATGGCGAGTCGGAATGACACAAATCAGAAAATTAAAACACGATAATGGCGGTTAATGGTAATTATTTGGATATGGGCTCAAAATTTTTGATTTAATTTCACTGGAAAAGATGAATTTTTGGATGTGTTTTCTAATGATTTTGGTTAGTTAATGGTGGCTTTGTCATTAAGTAAAAGGTGGAAAAAGAGGCTATGGTGGTTGACGATACAGAGAGGAAATGGATGGCAGCTATGGTGATTTAGAACTTTAGATGAGGAAGATGAGGAATATAGTTGTACTTTTAATTATTTTATTTTTTTAATAAAAAATAATGACACGTGTCACTATTTGATTGGTGCGTGATATTACATTTTATTTTTTTTACACACATTTATATCATACTTGTCCAAAAAGACAATAATTGGGTTCTTGACTCCTTGTATTTATGCTATCTTGATTTCAAAATGATGGCAAAGATATGTTCTTAGTGGTCGTTTGGTAGTTGGTTAGGAGAAAAGTTATCCATGTATACGCGCAACACAAGTACATAACTTATGCAATGTTTGGTAGGCATTAGTTATTTTGTACAAAATTCAGCACAACTAATACCATGTTTGGTTATCATTTTACAATTCTACATAAATACTACATGTATAAGTTATGAGTTAATCTGTGTATTATTTATGCGGGGTGAAAGATGGAATAACTAATACATGTAAAATATTGAAATGACAAATTTGCCCCCATCATTGTACACATAAAGGCTTCCTTCTATAGATTGATTTGTATCAAACCCTTTGGAGAACAAGCATGAAGATACTGACGCCGTCACTGCTAGGCTCTTCCTCTTCTCAATCTATTAGAGACAAAATCAGTAAATAAGTGTTTTACTTTAAAATTTATACAATGTATATCAATTTCTAATACAGCAAATCAAATATTCAAAAAAAAAAAATCCCTGTGTAACTAATACTAATACCTGCATAATTAATCCTTGCATAACTAATACCTGCATAACTCTAACCGGCAACCAAAACGACCCTTAGTTAATAGGTTCAACTCTCAACTGCAGCATTTTCGCAGTTTTCCAATCCCATTGTGTCACATCCTGTAAGCGCCCTGGGGGCTAAAGAGCAGAACGTAAAAACAATTGCTAAAAGAAAAAAAAATACGAAAAAAAAATATCTGACCAAAATTGCTAACCCATATATTAAAACCAAAATTGTTATCCCATATTTTAAGGGAAGAATACAACAAAGTACAAACCCAAAATGACACAGTTCTTCTCATCATCAAATAAAATTAAGCTACAGAAGAACTACTGGTTTAGGATTGGAACCACCTTTTAAGCTGTTTAGAGCCCTGCTGCTTACTATCAGCTTGATTAGAACTGTTGTTTGTGAATTTGGATTTGTATTGCTCAATCAGCATATCCAGCTTGTCTACAGCATCCCGTCCCACCAGGTTTTTATTCTTTTTATCCTTTTTCTTGACCTGCAAACTCATATTTTGTTTCTGTTGGTTAGTTTCATCTTCCAACTTCCTCCTTTTTGTTCGCACTGCAACATCTTCTTTATGTCCAACCTTGAGAGTAGCATTATCTGAATGTTCATTTCCAAATCTGCCAAGCTTTTTTACTTCTTGATTATCTTTTGGCTTTTGATTTGTGCCTCCTAGCTTTTTACCTTCCTTCTTCTTGTTGTTCTTCTTCCCATCTCTTTCTTCTTTAGAGTTGGTTCCTCTGGCATGTCTACTTTTCAGTTCATCACCATCTTTACTCCCTGAAACTGATGACACATTGCCTTCCTCTGCGGTTGCACCTCTGACACGCTTGCTTTTCACTACATCTCTACTCCCAGCAACTGATAACATGTCCCCACTGGACTTGCGTTTTCTTGACTGTTTATCACGGGGATTCAGTTCAGTTTTATTGGCATTCTGCTGCAGATCTTCTCTGTTCTTGTTAAAACCTTGCTGCTGAAGTTTCTGATTACGAAGCTTCATTGTTTGCACATTATCAAGAGCAAACTCCACTATTGGACGATGCTCAGGACCAAAAGTCTCTGGAAATATATAATTACTCAGATAACCCATAAACCTAGAATCCTAACATTCACCAGAAAGACGTAAGGTTGCAATATCTAGCACACTAAAGGCACATTACCAGGATTGTTGTTGAGAACTCTCAAAGCCACAAGTGCATGTTGATGCTCTGAGAACTCAAGAAAAGCTACTCCGCGAGAATGATTCTTTGCTACTACTTGTCCTTTTTTCACATCCTTCAAAAACTTAATCTGCAACATAGAAAAAGATAATGAGTTGCAAGAACAAATATAGCCAAACTGTAAAGACTAAATTTCAAAACATAGCTCACCTGCCGGATCACAGGCTTTTGCTTAGTAGCACGAGAGGTAACTGCATCAATGCAAAGTGTCTTCAGCTGTTTTTCAGTCATCGACTTGGGAAGATTGTATACAATCAGCCGTGTCCTTGACACATGGAAATTTGGGGATTTCAGTTTGATCATCTTCTTTTCTTGCAGCCTGAGTGAGGAACTACATTAACATCGCAAGCTAGGAACATATAAAACATTTAAGAACTGCAATAGAACAGCTCCACAACTTTTAAAAGCATTCTGCATTTACTGATTTAAGAAAAGCATAAAATGTTGCACAGGTCATCAAAAGAGTAAAAGGTGAAGTAATTATCTATTCATCCAATTTATCTGTTAACCAATTCAGTTTCAACCTAAAGTGAAAGGAAAGGAATAAATAGTCCAAGGGAAATACACTGGCATACCAAAATATAAACAAAGAGGGTAGCGTTTGTTAACCATTGAATGCAGAAAATCTACTAGAATTATTGTAAAGGGAGTTGCCACCAACCTGAAATGTGGCCTGTAGTGGCAAACTAAATCCTCAAACTAGCAAAATCACAAGGACACACCTCTCGTGACTGCAAAACATTACCTATGAAACCAGTTGCACTCTAAACAATAGAATGTTATTCATCAGAAGAACATTAGCCTCATCACGTTTCCGTTTGACAAAACGTGTGTGACGCCAACCCACTGTAATTTCACCCTTTTGCATAGTTCAAACTCTTGAAAGATACTCAGCATACACAACCTTAGAGTTTTTCATGATCTAGTTCGTCATCCTGAACTGCAATTCCTAAAAACTTGGGTAATTTTGTCAAGTTTTTTTCACGTAAAAGAAAAAGTCTAGCTTAGAGTAGACAATTCAAGAGGAAGATAAAGTCCAACAGAGATGGGCCAAACTTTCCTGCTTCTATTAAGGAAAGTTGGTTAAATAGTGGAAAAAGGAACTATAGCTCTTCCACTGTTCTTATGTGGGACTTCTACCAAACACAATTAGCAGATTTCCATCACAAACTTATATCCAGCTTGTTACCTTTTATTGTCTTACCAGGGAGCTCTAATTTTATAAAATATTAAACATTATTATTATTACACAAGTCACTCCTACCATATATTCCTTTATGCTCTGGACGTATAGACTTCTCTTAAGGGATCACTCTTGCTCTATGAAACATTGTCCTATATCATGTTAAAGAAGCTTTTATTAGAGAGGAGTCATAAGAATAGGGGCAATTCCGAGTTTCCAAAAAATTATTACTCAGCTGATATGAGGTTAATTGTTAGGATATGCACAACCAAAATCATGTTAACCTTTCAAGATCCACCATTTTGAATTTAAGAAAAAACTTGGTAAGACTTACCCCTTGCGCTTTGACATATCACTCACTGAAACACCTTCAGCAGCTGGGGTCCCCTCCACAATAAGACCCTCCTGTTACACAAAAACAGATTACATCCCACATTAATTTTAAAAAATCTCTTGGAAGAAGTTAAATGCCGAGACGGCATTAGCAATAGAAGCCAACCTTTGCCAGGTAAAGGTTGCGGTGGTCATTATCCTCCTTTTTGGCCTTCTCCAACTCCTTATCATGAGCAGCTTTCTTGTCCAAAGCCTTCAAAATCTTTAATTGCCGACCCTTCAGAAAGACACCTAAACCATCCACAACATTGGCAGCGGAAACAGCAGCTTCAGCAGCCTCTGCTGTTTTAAATTTGAGAAAACCAGTACCCCTTGGTCGCCTGCAACATGTAGAATAAGTTTACTAGGAGCCGTTACACAACAAAGTGTAAACACACCGTAGAGCTCATACTTGGTGACTCGGTCAAGAACCGGAGCAAAGTACTCCACTTCACCAAAAGCAGAAAACCGTTGTTTGACTTCTTTATTATCAACGTCAAAAGGAAGGTTGCTAATGAAAACTGTTCCCTGCAGATCATCTGCTCCCTCACTCTGCCCAGCATTAATCTCTTTGCTCTTGTCTAAATTGTCGTGGGGTGTTTCATTTGCCGTAGATGCACCCAGTGGTTCATCTGGTGGGAGAATAGTTTCAACATCCTTTCCCTGCTTGGGAAGGCCCAAAATATCATTTGTAGAAGTAGTTGGCCCTATTGAAGTTGGAGAAATGAAATTCTGAAGAACTTTTTTCGCAATGTTTGCCTCTTCGTCAAAATTAACTTCAGTATGGTTATTTTCTTCTTCTAAAAGGTGAGAGTCATCTCCGTCCTCTGTTTGCTGAGATTTTCCATCAATTTCAATGTCTTCATCAGTATCGCTACTACTATCATCTTTTGCGTCCTGTCCTGCAGAGAAAAGAGTGTAGATTGAATTTGTTATGTTCCCAAACTCATGAAGCAATGCCTTTAAGAGCATAAACAAAGTAACTGATATAGCATTATAACATCAGCACCAAAATGAAAAATAAAGGAAGAACTAGCTGTGGAACAGTTTAGATGGATGAGTTTGACGAAAAAAAGGGATAAAAAGTTCTAAAAGCATGATCAGACAACATTGATAAGCTCTTGTGAGAAACCCCCCAAAATACCTAAACTATTGTTTCTCTACAAGTAACCACACATCACGCATTAGGTACCTAGACACCGAAGGATACTTAAATTATTTAAACTTCACTTCTAAAAGAACTAAGTTCTCTTCATATATACAGAGGAGAAATTTTGGACACTGGGACTTCAAGAAACCAAGCAAAGCAAGACTTGCACACATGGATCTTTTATTAAACAAAATTGAACCCGATTCAAAACATGAAGATCTTGATGAGGCATACGAAACGAAATTAGCATTCCAAACACATTTTGAGTAACAGAGTCAAAGCAACTAAGATATGTTACGAAGTGATCATCCATCTTAGTAGAAGGAGTAGAAGTATCTCAATTATAGAGCAAAGAATGCTACAACCTATTAAGGCACAATTAGCATTTAGTTTCAGCTTATACTAGATAGATCTGAGTCCATTGCAGTTCAATGCAAATTTTCCTTTTTTCCCTTATCTTCTGCAAGCCTCTGATCCACATGCCCCTTGAAACAGACCTTGATTCTGAGCAAGGAGAAGGGATTGAGAAATCTATGGCCTGAGGAATTGTCCAAAAGCCAAAAGGCAGCACATACACATCATTCGCGTTATGTTTCTGTCTCATGTCTGCTCACTATAATATACTAATCAAATTGGTGGTTTTTTAAGCACACTCATTAAAAATAAGAAAATAGATCTGGCCAAAGAATTTTGAAAAACATGAGCCGCCTAATCATTATTCCTGACTTAATCCAATGGTGTATTAAATCAGAGAAACCACTTATATGTTTGGTCACAAAAGAAAAAGAAAAAAAAACTCGTATACAAGAAGTATGCCAAGCTAGTACTTCATTTCCATGCCTAAAGACCAAAATTTGCTCGATATGATTGGATTAAGAAAATAATTACATATCTAGCAAAATATAACAAATACTCTCAGACAAAAAGAGAGACACTTACCATCTTGTACAGTTGCTGAAGATTGACCACCAGCTGCATAAACCTTTTTTGATAAGGCCCAATCAACTGCAATAGTTCGCTTACTCAATGTTTTCCCATTAAACGCCTTAATAACCTACAAAGAGATATTGAAAACAAAATTAGGAGTTCAACAAGATAAGAATCCAAGGGTATAACCAAATGAAAGTTCAAAGTGGTGCACGCTCCTCAAGCACATCAATGAAAACATAAATTGGAAGCACTAGCATTATGTGATGCTTATCACTCACATATTCCTTATAAAAGAGAAACTCCAATCATATCTATCGAGATGTGCAAACTGCGGCAAAAAGTATGATTCTTCACTTTAACAAGGGAAGTGTTCGTAAGCCTTAAAGACTGTAGTGGTTATGTTTGACATCTTATACTAATTTGTGTCGTAAAAGATTATCTGATCTCAAAAAAGCACCCTATGAATAAAGAGTAAACACGGACTGACAATTTGTCTACTTATTCTTTCCAAGATTAGGTAGGGAGCAAATGAGCATCAGAAAAGGCAATTAGCTATGCTATTACCATGAAACAAAGCCATGGGGCCCCTTATTTAGACCAACCACACCACCAGGTGCTTTAAGAAACCCTTTTCTTTAAAAAAAAAAATAATGATCACATCAAGAGAATATAGCAGGTTTAAGATAGTAACCAAGAAAATGTTAATCGACTCATTTTTTTCTACAACTGAATCGGATTAAAAAAACAGAAGTTGGTATTGAACTGTAAAAGAGAATGACAACAAAATGGATTGCCAAATGTAGATCCATATAGCTATAATTGCCAAGTGGAATCTGAGCAGACAACAACCAAACAAAAAATCTGTCTCGATGCAATTTGAAAACTTCCAAAGGGGCATAAACATCCTTTTGTGCTTCATTTCTTTGAGGTTGAGGGGAATTTCAGTAAGCGGATAAAAACAAATTCATCAATTCTTTCACCACATGTGCATCTTCACAGTTCACTTCCTCAGACTATAATAGCTTCTTAATTTCAAGATAGAAGAAAGGAATCAACTAATTAAAACCCTTATTAATAAAGTTACTTGATATGAATATGAAGTTCATACATTCTCTGCATCCTGCTTCGACGTAAATTTGACAAATGCAAATCCTTTTGATAACCTGCAAAATGCTAACTAATGGTTACTAGTGACAATTAACAATAACAAACTTAAGATTGTAAAGGGAAGCCCCTTACCCTGTCTCGGAATTCTTAGGAATAACCACATCCCACACGAAGCCAACTTTTGAAAACAGATCTTTTATCTCATTCACTTTAGCCTATGTTTTATTGCCAAGCTCAAAGGTCAGAGCTCTGTGAGCACAAATGAATATAAAGGAAAATGGTACACTAAAAGTGGATTAGCTTATAGAACAGACATAATAAAATAGAGAACAGAAGAGTAGACCTTAAAAGGAAGATTCCTCACTATAAGTTTCCACCTTTGCGTCTTTGAGCCCTGGTCAGAAATGTACTAGTTAGAAAGTGCAAGTCCATCAGCTGATAGAACTCTTCTTACAAAGTTGGGCAGCAAACTGTGTCCAGTAAAAATGGAACAAGACCTCTTCCAAACAAGAATGTTGCGCTAGCAATTTATACAAGTTACAGATATGGGAGAGATAAAAGGTAAAATGAGGTGGTCCCCATAGGCATGGCCTATTGGTTGAGGAACAGGAGTGACAACATGGGAACGCCAGGTTAGAATTGCAGTTACACAACTTCTTGTGAGCCCATCTGCTCTAGCCTTGGTGGATAGGATTATCTCGGCAACCTGTGTTTATGGACAGGACAAGATGTGCAGCGGAGGTATATGCAAATTAACCCAGATACCACCAATATAAAAAAGAGGCAGAGTCTAACTGGGAGTAATAAAATGAGAAACCATGAGGAAGGCCCACCGGGAACTGATTGACATGGTAAGTAAAGAGAGTCACTCGTATTTCCTTTTTATTCATTCTGACTTTCAGATGCTTAGTATATTCTTAGGTCAACAAACTACAGCAATACTGAAGCAGAAAAGTAAAAACCTAATACCTAGCTAAAGTACTATAACTATTTAGCAGGAAAGAGCTCTAAACCACAGCTGAGAAGGTAGGGAACAAGTTTCTGCACCATCAGCCACAGCTGTTTGAAAGTATTAAGACCATCATGAAGTTTACTGTGCAATCCACCATGAAATTTTCATTTGGAAGCCACTAGCTCATGGTGGCTAACATCTCCAAATTTTCAGGTTAAGGAGCAGCCACCATAATTGCAAAACCAACTGAAAAGAGAGGGTGGTAATAAAGAAGCCAGTGAATTGTGGCTAGAAATAATAATAGCTTCAAGACAGAAGCTGTTGGAAATATTTCTTCAAAATCAAAGTGCACATTCCAGAAAACATTTTTTAATCTTATAAAGCCAATGATCGAGGACTTCTACCTAAGCATTACATTCCCTTGGAAAGACAATCTCTTTTTGCACACTATGAGGAGGATCTATGATTTTAATTCCTGAATGTCTGCTACTAGGGTTGTGTTCTCTTCATCCCTCAGGCATTTCTACAATGGACATGAATATTAATACTGACTGAAGCATTTCACGTACCACCATTATTTTAATCATCGACAATTACCATTATAGTCTTCACTGAAAGATATCATGATCAAGGTGAAGCAATAAGTAAAAACAATTTTGGACATGTCCTACTATTTCAAACTTGCTTAAATCTTCCCCTAAGGAAGCCAGCTCACATGACAAAAGCTAATAAAACAGTAGCATCCAATTGTCTGAACAAAATTACAACAACCTCACCTCTCCACCAAGTTGACGTGCCCAAAGTGTTGCTCCATTTACTTCTTTTTGGTGTAATGATGCAACACAAACATGAGCTGATTTGACACTAGTGAAAAGTACAGATGAAGCATCCATCTTACAACCATCGTGTGCTAGCCCTAGAATATCAATAGATTTGTAAAATATATAAGTGGCTAAGTCAAATAACATGTATCTTATAACTTTTATTGGAATTTATGATCCAACTCGTTTCTTCTAAGGATGTTATAGTAAAAGTAACCACTTCAAATCCAAAATCCTCAACAGCTTATTGTGGATTTAATCCATTGAGAATCACAAATCAAATTAAGCAGAACTAACTCAAAAAGATGTACACTTTTAGGTAAGCATATTTGCTAAAGAGACCTTAATCACAAAAACTGCAACTGAGTGCTGAACAAGTGAGCATAGACATATTGAGAACAAAGCAGTCAGCTATTCTTAACTGCTTCAACCTAAGCGCAAACATTGGTAATCCAAGTTAACAACCTGTTTACATGAACACCGACTTGTATTAGGAAAGAGATTGCGTGAAAAAAATTTGGAGACCATGCATGATCAATGACTAACACAGGAATCCAAAAGAGAGGATGATCAAGCTTTATGTACTCAATACAGCATGAAATTATACGAGGAATTTGAACTCAAAAATTAGAGGAATTCGACCTTATAGAGATACTATACCCGCTGCAAAGAGTGTAAGACATTTGCGCTTGATTCAGCAACTGACCATAGAAGTAAGGATTGTCTATATAATAGAGATGTAACTATGTCATAGCTATTAAGACCTTAACTCATTCTTCCCCTTTCTTAATGCCCTTCTTAACATAGATAAGAATTTTTTGATCGCTTACACACAAAAGAGTTTATACTTTATACTAGAGTACACTCCCTTTTTCCATGATTTATTGTACTGACTGTAGATGTTTTCCTTCTTTATGTAAAGGACCAGATACACATATACAAGCAAGCATACTGTGTTTTAAGAAAAGAGTAATGTTAAAGAAAGTCATTACAGGATTAAATCTGGTTCATGAAAAAGATCTGATAGCCTGCGGCAGCTGAAATAGCACCCAAAACAAATACAAAGTGGAAGCACATGTAAATGGTTTTACCATGACTTTCAATCTCTTCTTTTGGAAGAGGGTAAGTAACAGAACATACGGTGCCACACTTCTGCGCAAGCTGGTGAACCTCCTTTGCCATATCCGCATTTACAATACCTCCTATTATAACTGTCCTGGCGACCCTGTTTAACATGAAGGAAGACATAAGAAGTAAATACAAAAGGAGGAGTTACATCAGTCAACTAAGGGAAAGGAAAGACTACACAATCACTATTCAGCATTCAAATGCATAATTTCAAACTGCCAAAGAGTGATGCAGTATGCCTGCTTCTCTTTTGATAAGTAATATTTAGTTGATATAGGAAAAACTCCCCTTCTACAAGTGGTACAAAAGGCAGAGAACCTAGACAAGAATGTGGTTCTCTACAAAAGACACTCAACCATCTATGCAAACGGGAACTCCATGGGTGCATTAAGAAATCAAAAGACTATCTCTGAGCTATACAAAATCAATCTTCACCACCTCAAAAGTGCGATATGCCTGAGGTTTTAATTAACAAATTTAAGCGCAATGGAAAAATTGCTCCTGAAAGCCAATAATCACTTCTCAAAAAAATTCTACATGAATCTGAAACTACAAACTTTAGCTCTCAGAAAACTGTGTGAGGACGCATAAAATTTTATATTTGGTAAATGGGGGAGGTTAAAAAGTTCACCAGTGATAATAGTTTTAAACTATGTTGCGGGGACTCTCCAAAATGTAGCCGCACCCGTGTCGGATCCTTAAAAAATGCACTACTTTTGGAGGATCCGACACGTATCCGACCACATTTTCGGAGAGTCCGAGCAACATAGGTTTTAAACACAGGTCAAAATACCTCAGCACCTAAGTAGTGCCTAGGCAAACACCAGCATCATGTCTAACACAAAGACACAAGACTCAAAAGTTAGGCGAGCAAGACAAGATATTACAGCACTAATCCACCAAGAACGAAAAAGAATCTAGAGTAACTCAGCATACTTAAAAGTAAAAATTAAATGAAACCCACGGGAAGTGGAAATGATTAATGAATAACAACGGATGACCTGGTCCAATGTGATAGCACAACAATTATCATCCTACAGCATTTTATAGAAGATTAATCCATTGGTCCCTAGAGTTTTAGTACTTCATATTTGGTCCTTAAATAATACTAACAATACAACATAAACTCTAGAATACAAGATATCCTTTTTTTAATTAGCCGATACCAAAATTGTTATCGACAAAAAGTGACAATTTCCAAAATGATATTTATAACTTAGTTTAAACAGTATTTTCATAATCAAGAGAAATAGCGAAATTTAACAAATGAAAGTGCAATCAAATACACAACAAAGTACCTCTGTTTTCCTGAATAATTTCCTTCATCAGCAGCACCATCGCAAAGCAATGCAGCCTTTCTTTTTCTAGTGGGTTTTCCTAGGTTTTCTGCCAACATTAAGTTACAGCGTCAGGGGCTGTTCTAAAGTAAAATCTGAAGGCTGAAGTTGATTGAATTTTGTATTATCGAATAATCTAAGTCACTAATAATTTTAAAATACAAAAATCACTAACTCATATGATACTTATCATTGTACGTAAAAGTAAATCCCGTTCAGTGAATAAATATGAAGCTAATGCAAAACCTTATCTTTTAAATGTCTAATGTATTATTTATTCTATATTATGTGTATATTCACTCAAGATATCTTAAAACATTTATTAAAGTGTGTCTCTGTAAATGTCAAAACAAAATTGTATTAACTGAATATCTAGAATATGGTGGCTCTTAAATTTGAATTTACATTTTATTGAGACGTGTTATATGGCATGCCATGACTCATGAACGTCCATATGCAACTTAATGAAAATCCAACCAAAATTATGTAAAAGCCGTGGCATTTAATGTATTAAGTGCTCCTTTGGTTCTGTCATCAAGCACGTTTAATATATAATAACTTGAGGCATTCAATTTGAAGTGCTAAATTGGGTTCTCAGACAGCACTTAGATACTAAAAGCTACATTTATATTGAAAATAACACGGGTATGCTATAGCAAAGAACCTGTTCCTTGCGAGTTTGAAGCTTGTTTCTTCTCTACTATTTCAGTAGAAGGACCATCCTTGTCGTCTTCTTTATGAGCAGTGCTTTCTGAATAATAAATATAATTAATAAAAAAAAAAGTCAGAAATCAACAGATATAGTATTTTCTGTTAGTGCAAGTTTCCATATTAAAGGGGTCGTTTGGTTTAGAAACGAGTTATGCAGGGATTAATAGTGTAGGAACTATAGTTAAGATATTAGTAATGTATGAATTGTAATGAAGGGATTATTTATGATTGGATGATTGGTTTGTTGTTTAAAAATATTATATAGTGTATATCTTAAAAAATATGGTTAATTTTTTAACGAAATAAAATATTGGTTACTACATAAGGGTTATTTTTGTCATTTAATAGTTTTAATCCATGTGTTGCTAATCCCCGAATTATTTCTACATTTTGTCTACGTAAAGTAATACATATATTCTCATATAACTTATGTGGGTACTAGTAATGTGGAAAAGAAAAATTGGGACCAGGCATTGCTAAAATAATGCTGAATTTTATAGAAAAAAAAAGTGAAGCCAAACATTATATTAATGATGTTAATTTTATGGGAAGATTTTATTTTCTCCACTACTCCTAACCAAACATCACCTTTTGAAAGAAAAAGCTAAAGAAGTTTTAAATCTCCGTTACATTTCCTTTTATTGAGACGTGTTAGAGAACATGTCATGGCTCTGAATAGTCAGTTTCAAATTAGTGAAAAGCCAAGTTGGTTTCAAAAAGTATTTAAAACATGTAGCACTTAATGTATTAAGCGCTCTTTTGGCTCTGTCATCAATCACGTTTATATGTAGTAACTTAAGGCAGTCAAATTTAAGTGCTGGATTGGGTTCTCAGACAGCAATTAGTAACTAAAAAGCTACATTAATATTGAAAGTATCTCTAGTGTTATAGCTACGAACCTGTTCCCTGAGAGCTTGAAGCTTGTTCATGCTTGACTATTTCAGTAGAAGGAACGTCCTTGGCATCTTTTGCATCAGCGGAGCTTTCTGAATAATACAATTGATACAAAAGTAAGATGAGCAACAGGTTGAGTACTTTATGTTAGTGCAGTTCCTTATTGAATCTGGCAAAATATGAAACTAAAGAAGCACGAACCTTGATCCCCCTTTGATCGACGTTGTTCCCGGGGTGCACGTTGCATGGCTTGTTTAACTCCAATTTTTCTTCCTCCAACCACTGTGCCATTTTTTAGCTCGATGGAGCGGTTAGCGTCGTCTACAGATGCACTACGACAACACATAAAGGAAGAATAAGTTGCACAATATATGAACCACATACACAAGATTGGAAACACACCACTGCATATTTATTCTCTTATGTAACTTATCAACTACGAAGCATTGCTTCAATCCATGATTTATTTATAGTGACAGATCTTGTAAAATCGACACCTTGCATTCAAAAGTAATACTTAGCATTTTCCAACATTGGCAGCATGTTAGACTGAAAATAAAGTTTGGAAAAGGTTCATGTAGATTAAGGTAAGAAAAACAAGAATTCTAAATAATCAATGACAAAGGAACGAACTAAAATATGCAGATAATGAGCAAAGGAAAAGAACCCCTTTTAATTCTTCGCATTCATTTTTCATACACCATCAATGTCAAGAATGAGATAAGAAATTTTGAGTAGGGCATAAACATTCCCAGGGGCGGAGGTAGAGTATGAGATGTGGATTAGGCCGAACCCACTAACTTTTGTTCAAACCATGTATTTGTCTTAAGAAATTCATTGAATATGTACAACTTGTTAATTTAGAACCCAACAACTTAAAAGGATTACAATTCAAAACCCATAAGGTTCAAATCCTGGCTCCGCCTCCAAACATACCAACATTTAAAAACAAAAGGCAGTAAAAAATGCATTGACTTACAATTGCACAAAGCCGAAGCCTCGGTGCTCACTTGAACCTATGCATATAAAAATGGAGACATGATTAGTTTTTCAACAAAGACAGAATCCTAATAAAGGAATAAGTGTTCCATCATTTACCTAATTCTCTTTCACTCATAGCAAAAATTAAAAACACTAGGCAATTAAAAAACAAAACCATTACTTGCATCTAACTAATTTTTTCCTTTTTCAACATATTTGAATTTGTAAATTTTTCAAGTGAAATTACCTTTATTTGTAACCATAAAGCACCGCCTAATTGGTCCAACTTCACTGAACGTCTCTTCCAACTGTAAATAATTATTAGCTCAGTACATTTATTTTCCTCTATTTATTTATTTTTTTGACGAATTGCAGCAGCAAAGAGCTGGATTTTATTTCTATTAGGGAAGAAAGGAGAAATTACCTGGGTATTAGTGAAAGAATAAGGTAAATTGTTAACGAATATGGTGGCAGGTGAATGTTGGCTATCGCCATTAGACATCGTCTTCTTATTCTTTCCCATTTTTTCCGATTGCGAAGAACTGAACAGGAAACGATAGCTTTTGAAGGTTATGTGCTGAGGAGATCTTTAGGGGTTTATGGGTACAGGGTTTTTCAATTTCGGGTTAGGACAGAGTCTTTTGGTGTGGGCTCAATAAGGAATTTGGTCCAGGAAAATTAAAGAAAAATAGTGAGTTGAGTTCGGCCCACGGGCCCAGGCCCAAGTGTCAAGAAAAGTGGGCCGACATTGATCATATTGTGAAGAAGAAATGATACCAAGCAGCCACTCTAAATGATTGTTATTTAGGAATTAGCTAGTGTATCCTCAATTTCAGTTCATGACATAAATATTCTGAATTACCTGAAGTTAAGAACTTTAGTTTAAAAATTCAGGATACAATAAATACCGGGTAATCTCTAAATAGCATCCCTGAGAATGTGTTATTTGTGCACTTGCCCCTATTGTGAATTGAAGAACGAGGAAGCATAAATAGAACCGATGAGCATGAAACAATACTACTAGGAAAGAAAAAAATAGTATTAGTTTATGTCGGAGCTTTTTTTTATGTATTATATACCTTATTTTACTGGAAATAACCTTTTGATCTTAAATCATTCTTTATAATGAATCGCATAAAAGATGTCAAACAATATGATCTTATAGAAAATAGGTTTCTCGAATACTCATAATGTCATTTGTCAATGATTTGATTTTCTCAAAGAGTCTAGTTTTAGTATTTTTCTTCTTTTTTCGAGCAATGAATACCCTACACGAATAACGGCAATTTGAATTTTCATAGAAATGTTCTTTTAGCACGATTTGCCATTGAAATACTATTTTGTTGTATGTGGATGAAAATTTGGTTTAACGAAAAAAAAAATCCCAAATAAAAACATCAGTGTAAATTCAAATATAATCTTGTCATAACAACAAACATAACTGCAAACAGGAAAAGAAAAGAAGAAAAGGAAATTTTGCAAAGACAAGATAAGCTAGCTGGACCCAACGTATATGTCAAAGGCCCACAACCATTGCGGTTATAAGGGGCGTGAGGTTTATCTACATCACTGCTTACATAAGTGGCAGATGAAGCTTATTAGGTACTTTATAAATTCAACTAAACTCAATATTTATACTCCAAAACATAATTATGTAACAAGTAATCACATAGCTTTAATGAATATTATATTTTGAATTCATAATTATAAAAGTCCAGAATTTAGCACGAACAACTTAAAAGTTAAACTTATCAAGTTTAATTTTTAGACCAATCCGTCTTTAGCTTACACCACCGAATAGGAAGTAACTAATTATCCTTAACAAGGCGAATCATATATTTTAAATTGGTGTTAGTTGTTACCTAATATATATTTCGTGAAACTAATTAAATTAAAAAATAATTTTTATACAAATATATATAGCCACAAAAATCACAGTTATAGCTATGCACGTTAATATATAGATCGTGGACATAGGGAATTTACTAGCTAGGTTTTTTGTTATAGTTGTTGTTGACATAGGGCACAAAAAATTCGTGTTCGATAGTTACTTTTCATTTAGGGTAAGGTTACGTGCGAATAAGTATTATTGACTGAAGAGTTGTCTTAATATAAATATGGATTCGCCTATATTAGAGGTGTTTATTGGCCAGATCAAAGAGATAATTATGTTTAACGGTTCGACTTATCGCTTATCAAATTATTAATGTAGAAATCCACTAGCCATCCTTTAAGATAACCGGCGATTTGGTATTGGATTAACGATTATCGAGCAATTTAATTTTTGTTTATGGGTGATTTTGTTGACTTGTTTCCCGTACGCATCCTAAAGGTCTGAACTTCGGCGGAGAATACGTGTCAAGGGTCTTTGATTTCATGCTCCTGGAGATAGGAACCAAACGTGAGATGTCGAGTGTTCATACTCCGATGCATAACGGGGTGTCCGAAAGAAAAGGCCGACATATAGTTATAGTTGAAATGGCTTTGACTTTGATGATAAATAATGGAGTAAGAAAACATCTATGGGTTGAAGCATTCACGTCCTGTACGCATCCTAACATACATGATGAGCCCGGATAGTATTGAAAATTATGATGGGAAAGTTATAAATTTGAATGGACATCGAGTCTTAGGAGTTCATGCTTCTTCATGATCCACATGAAAGTGTAAATATACAAATTCTTAACGGTTAATTGTTTATTCAATAAAAAAAATTGAATATTCTACCCCCAAACCGTTAAACCGTTAATTATAAAATCTCAATCCGTTTATTATCTATTATCCTAATAATCCTATACCTATAAGCTAATAAGTTATCGGTCCGGTTCGGTTAACATGCAATTGTAACCTGCTCCACGGCTCCCCCCTCCCCCAATTTTCAAACCCATTAGTCTTATTTTAATGTATTGAGGGGTCCCATTATCGTCACCAAGAAGTTTGAGAATCGAAATATAAATGCGCCCTAGTAGGTAATCAAAAACGCTCCTTCCATTGATTGTGGCCACGTGTTTAATCAGTGTATCAATGTTAAGGTGGCCTATGTTTTAAGATTTACTATTGTATAAATTCCGTTTTAATTGAAAATCCGACAACATATCAATAATTTAACAGAAATATACAAGACAAAGTCATGCATAGTGGTTTTATTTAATATTTTTTCTTGAATTTTTGATAAGCTAAAAATGCCGGGTTTTAGACATATCCTTAAGGTGCATGAATTTATATAATGGTGTTTGGTATCAACACTCAACTAACTTTACTTAATTCATTAAATTACTTGGGTATATGCATTTGTTTTTCCTATTACGTCACACTGTGGTTGACAGTGAATTAAACTTTGGGTGTAATCTATTCTTTTATATAATGTTAGGAAGTTATTTGGTGAAATGGTGTATGATTGCATTTCTATGCCTACTTTCCTCATGGAAAATATCAAGTTGCACTCATATTAAACGAATTAATTACCATAGTAGCTAAATATTAGAGACATAACACGTAGTACAGTAACTAAAGTACAATATCATATATCATCTACTATATTATAAATATGAAGATCAAAAGTTGAACGTGAAAGACCAAAATAACCCTATATTATTATTGAGTTTTTATGCCCTTGAAATTTATTTTAATAATACCTTCAATATTAATAGCAAAAGTTAGTTTTATAACATTAAATTTGACTTGGGAATTATCAAAGAATTTAGTAAGGTCCATGTATCTAAATTCTTCACTTTACAAAGTTAACCTCTTTAACTTCGACGTATAATAATTTTGTTGAGCTAACATTTACAGATCTTAAAGAATCAAATAATTTTTTTAAGCTAACATTTTATTTTCTCCTTTTATTTTTCTTAATTTAAATATTTAGATTGTTATTTAGTAATTTAATCTTATACTTTGAACTTCACACTTATAATATAGTATGATCCTCAACTTGTTTAAACAATGGTTATATCAATTCAGAGTTTAGAGGAAATATAACGGGCCAGTGCACACTGCCCAATATATATAACAAGGCTCTAACTATATAACTAGAAGCTATAGGTATCATCGTAGAAACCACGCGTGCATGCTGTAAACATGAAGATTTTTTTTTTAAAATTCCTTTTTTCTTAGAAAAAGAATCATAAGGTTAACGTAGGTATTTTCTTTGTTGACTAATGAAAACTATCATGTTTATATCCTTATTTTAGCAAAAAAAATTAAATAGTTTCTGACGTTTAACTAATGTACTATACTTAAAAAAACACAAAGGGAGAGGAGAGGGACTGTGGCTTTTACTTTAGATTACTAATTATCATTGGGGGCGAAACTATGTTGATACGTCGCCGAAAAATTATACAACGTATAAGGTAAAATATTATTTGTTATTGATTAAAAATATACTTTGAACATATTTATATAACCCACTGGCAAAGAATTCTCAAATTAAAAATATTCAAAATTTGAATACTTTTATTGAATTTTCTGACTTCGCCACTGATTACCATAACTCGAAAAAAAAAATCAAAAATTCAAAAAGATATATTTTATAACTCTAAAGACGCCCTCGGTACAATATTGACGATCTCACAAAGATGAAATTTCAGTGAATTATCATTTATTGATCTCATCTTTTACGGAATCGATCTTCTTTGACACTTAACAACAATAAAGCAACATTGGTATTGTGCCCTTCGACAAAAGGAAAAGTGTAGAAAGTGCACTTGACTAAAATTTACTAACTGAACAAAATGGAAAAAAGAAGAAGAAATAATGCTACTTTATTTTACTTGCAAAAATGATACTCCATATATGGGATAGCAACGCTTTCAACTGTGCATGAAAATTCAAACGCTACTTTGAATTATATATTATGTTAATACGAGAGGCGAATCCAAAATTTAAGGGGATGGGTGCACTTTTATTAAGAAGTGTATATAGAATTATATTTAATGGGTTTAACTTTAGTCTCTTATTACGAATCCACTACACGTTTGAAATTATAGCTTCAAAATCATATTCTTTTTGAAGAATTTTCACATATATATCTATACTCCGTGCCGAAAGACCGTTCAGAGCAGGACTTGCAGAGGTGTACCCAATAATTATTGCAACATAGAAGTTTTTGAACAAGGATTCACACACATATATTTGAGTAATTTTGAAGAAATATAATATTATTATACATGGTTTAGAGAGAGGAGTTGAGTTTACGTACCCTCAACCTGAATACGCCTCTGGTTAATACTATAAAATATTAAAATAATAACTGAATATTTAATTCGACAAAGTAAGTATATCAAATTTTAAAAAAAAATTATAAGTTTAAATTGCAGGTATTTGTGAAAAAGATTCAGAATCATTAATCCTTAGTAAAAAAATCTGGGATTGGAGTACGGGAATGAAATCAAGTTTTTCACTGTGAATTCAATGTCCAGTACCGGCCACCGAGTTGGAAACAAATAGAGTAATAAAATAAAGGAAAATCCTCTTGGCCACACCATTTTTGGCCAGATTGACCCAAATGGGGTCATTAAGGTAATTTTATGCCCCAATTAGGGTTTCAGGCGTATTTCTATACCGATAATGCCTTTTCAATTAATTTTGAATATTTCTCTCCCACCATTTAATATTTGTCTTCCCGGAGCATGGAAGATCTCAAAGGTTCAAACCCTATTTCCCTTAAAGCTTTTCTTTTATTATTATTATTATTTTTGTTTTACGTATTTCAAGCTTTTTTTGTAGTATACACCCATATAATTCGAAATAATTCGTCTATATACATGTATTTCATTGTGTATTTCGTATATTTAGTATTTGATTGTGTATTTCGTATATTTTTTTTAGTATAATAAGGTCTTCAAAGGATTACTATTTAAACAAACCTAGATGGCTGAAACCCTACTTAAACAAATTATTTTTTGCCGAGAACATACTCAAACAAACATTCATTTAAACCCTTATCCTCTTCTAAGTGTGAGTTAATAGATTAAGGATGCATTCGAAAAAGAATAGTGCTTCAAAAGTATATGTTGTATTTTATGATAAAAGACCAGGAATATACAACTCATGAGGTGAATGTTTTCCTATAGTTATCGGGGTTAAGCGTAGCATCTTCCAGTCTTTAATGTCTCTCGATGAGGCCATATCGTCGTTCGATGAATTTGAAAAATATACTGAAGGTAAACAAAAACTCAAATATATGGTGTTTGTTGTTTTTTGTGGTAAGAAGTCGGGAGTATGCAAAGTTGGTCTTAGTATGTTAAAATGCTTGGTGGAGTCGAGGGTAACTACTTTTATGCTTTCCAATATTATGATGAAGCCTTAAAAACCTTCAATAAATTTTAAAAAACAAGTTTTTCACAGGAAGAGTCATCTTCAAGCTCAGTCGTTGAAGAAAGTGAATAAGTGGTAATAAATGAAAGTGCAACAAGTGCTATTTCATCTACTATGTTAGCGGGCATATTTATTGGATTGAAGCTGTCTGAAAATGTTGGAAAGTAATTATGTCAATTTTAGTTCTTATGTTATCTTGTGTTATAAAGTGTTTGTTATTTCTCTTTGGTGTGCACGAATTTTTTCCTTTGTTTTTACTTTTGAATATCAAGTATTGTAATGAAGTTGGGCATGATTATTTTATGTTTACTTTCTTCATTATATATGAAGTTCGAATTTTGTGACTTCTTTAACATTTCGATCATGTTTTACCTTTGGTGTGATCTTTGTTTGACAATTAACTTTTGAATTATAGTTTCCTTGTATATGAATCAAACTGACATCATTTTATGGCATTCATATGTTATCACATGAGTTAATTTGCCCGTTAGTAGAAAGTAAAAAACGGATTAGTACAAATAGTATATTCGTCTCCCGTCACTTCAACATTGAAGATAGCACCCAGTGGTGGAACATCAACCCACATAAATTTGACGACGAAACGGATTAGTAAATTTAAATATCGGAATTAGTGGTGTTAGTTGAATTGTATTTATTATTTCGGTTACCCAAAATTGTATTGATAACAATAATTTTCGAATTCTTGTGTAGATATTAATCATATTTATTAACAAAACTACTCACATACCAACCCTATTTTGAATTGAAGATTATTCACATTCCAACCATATAGTTAGGGTAGTAGAATAATGTATTGAATGAAGACTATATAACCATATACTGAAATGATACAAAAAATATTATAACTATAACAAAATAGATATTTGATTTCATTAATAACATAAAATAAACGTACACATTACATAACTGCATAAAAATTAAATAAAATTTAATAAAGGTGAAAAAATAACACAAACATGGATTTTCAACAAACATAACCTAAAAACTAGTTAATTTCAACAGGATCTTTGAGAGTTCCTTGTCCTTAACTTGCACTTTGAAGACAACAAACAATTTTGGTATCAGAGCGATTGTATCAAGATTTTGTTCTTGATAAATCTTGGTGATTTCTGAACAAAAAAAAAAGAAAAAAAAATTATTGTAGCAGTGAATAGCACTATAAAAAAAGCAAAAAAAAAAGGAAGAAGTGTATTGCTCTTCAAGAAAATAACATTTTTATTGTGTTTGTTTCCAAAATCAAAGAACGAAAATAAGAAAAGAGGATCCTAGATTTTTAACGATAAGAAAAAAAGATCAATTTTTCTTACTCATCTGATATTGTTCTAAAAAAAACATTTTCTTTTGTTTGAGTTTTGTTTGAATTAAATCCTATTATATCTAGGATTGGCTCTTCACTTTTTTTAGTGCTCCAAAATTCCTTATTTAACTACTAAGGACTTTGTTGCTAGTTGGGTTTTTATTGTGTTTGTTTCCAAAATCAAAGAAGGAAACAAGAATAGGGGACCCTAGATTTTTAAGCATAAGAAAAAAAGATCAATTTTTCTTACTCCTATGATATTGTTCTAAAAAAATCTTTTCTTTTGTTTGAGTTTTGTTTCAACTAAATCCTATTATTTCTGGGATTGGTTCTTCACTTTTTTTAGTGCCTCAAAATTTCTTATTTTACTACTAAGAACTTTGATACTAGTTGGGTTTAATTATAAATCTACAAGGTATTTTTCAAAGGTTAATTGATGGGGAAAAGGACAGAGTGGGCGAGAACAATTGAGGGAAAGAGTCAAGTTTGAGTGATAACTATTTTTTTAAGATGTCTCATATAGGTGCTAGTGATGATGAACAAAGGGCATTTTAGGAAGCTGAAATTCGAGCAAGAAATGATTTCACTTTACATGATATACATCAACAATTCGAGAGATGGAACCTGCAATTCAAAGAGATAAGGAATATTATTGCCGAACAAAATGAGACAATAACTGCACTTAGGAGGGAAAATCAACCTGATATACAACATCAAAATAATCCTAGGCCTCATAATAGAAGAAATGAACCCCATGCCCCCATTGTAAATCAAGAAAACCCTATAGATGATTTTGTTGATGATCTTTATGTAAATCTAGATGGGGTGAGAAGAGATAGGAGGGGACAACGAGGTAGAGTAGAAGATGATAATATTAGTAGCACAAAAATGAAGATGTCGCCTTTCAAGAGCACAAGAGACCCAGACTTGTACCTTGATTGGAAGCGAAAATTTGAGGTCATCTTTGACTGTCACAACTACTTTGAAGGTAAGAAGGTTAAGCTTGATGTTGTTAAATTTTTCGATTATGCTTCTTTTTGGCGGGAAAAGCTTACAAGGGACAGACAACAAGATGGAGAACCACCTATTGCTACTTAGACCGAGATGAAGAGAGTCACGAGGAAGAGGTTTGTGCCTTCCCACTTTCAAAGAGACCTACAACTGCGTCTTCAGACCTTGAAGTAATGAACCACGACTGTTGATGAATACTTTAAAGCTATGGATATGGCTATGATCCAAGCTAATTGTATGGAAGAAGAGGGCACTATGGCAAGATTTCTAAATGGTTTAAATAGAGAAATGGTTGATGTAGTAGAAATACAACAATATGTAACTATAGATAAGTTAGTAGATTTGGCTGTAAAAATAGAAAAGCAAAATAAAAGAAGGCAGCAAGCTAAAGATGATATGTTTAAGTAATAAATCAAATATAGTCGCAAAATTATACCATATTCACACCTAGGGAACCATCATGCTCAATGTTTGTACCTCTGCCTTGCGCATTACCCCTACCCCAGCGTCCACCACTTCTACCGGCACCTCTACCACCACGATTGCCACCAATCCTGACATCCCCCCCCCCCCCCTAACACTAGTTCTTGCGCCATTACTAGCTCAAAGTATACCACGCGGCTGTGAACTTGTAAAGTAGTATTCAATTCTTCCTCTATATCGATTCAAATGCGGCCTGCCACGTGAATTAGTATATTGGGGATCTCGTAGAGTTGTGCCTTCAGTTTCATCTGAGTCATTCCGGTCGGGGTTTGGCACGACCATTTCGTCGTCCCAGTTTTGATGATCATGCACCATCTTTTCAAATTACGCTTAACATATTGAACCTTCACGCTAGTGCCCATTGCTATATCACAAGCCATGTCAAAATACTTCAACATGATCTTGTATGTCTTGTACTCAGGAGTCATGTTTGGGTAACCAACTTGATGGAACCGATTCACGTGTGGCCTAATAACATAGCTTTTCCACCTTGTCAGTATATACCTTTCATCAATTTTATCAATCTTCTTGTGCGATAAGATCTTCAGTATATGGCAACAAAGTATCCCTCTAGACTCGAACCATTTGCAGTTGCAACTAAAATAATCGTCGATATGTATATATTCAACAGTGTACTCAACTGGATTTCCATCATTTTTAAAAAAAATAGAATAATCACTAACGATGAATTTCTCAACACCAGGGACGACGTGATGATCGTCGTGGCTGCTGACTTCACAATGATACAATTTTCTTAGTTGTGTCTTGAAAAATTCATACATTGTACGCGTATAACACTGAATTTCTTGCTCCCCCCACTTGAACACTGACTCACACACAATTTGAAAGCCCTTTACATGTATTCCGCTTCCAACTCTTTCTCATGCTTAGCTCTTATAGCTAACTCATACTGGTGAACAAACATCCTAATAGTGCTTGACGGGTAATATATCCATCAAATAATGCATGCATCCCCTCCCTTCTTTGCGTAGATAGCATACCTGCCCAAAAATACATATCAAGGTACACATGAACCCATTTTTCCTTCTCAGAGTAAAGCTTGTTGAACCAATTCCTTATATACAAATTACACCTTGCTATTATTTGTCTCAAAAACTTCAACGGTAATGCTATCAAGGACCATGAATTTGAATTCTCCACGTGCAATTTTAGAAGGTTGGACACCACTTAAATAAATAGGCAACTTTGAAAATATATGCCAAATATAATACTTATGTATTGTATTTGGCATCACTTGAGCAAGGGCTACTTTAATGCTCTGACACTGATTAGTTATGATCGCATCTGGATGAATATTTTCCATGGCTTCAAGCCAAGCTCTAAAAATCAATTTGTAACAATCGTTATCTTCATGAGACATGAGAGCACATCCCAGTAAAATGGACCGTCTATGGTGATTGATGCCAATAAATGTAGCACATGGCATATTATATCAATTCACAAGGTACGTCGTATCAAAGCATATCGCATCCTGGAATTGCTCATACGCTGCCTTAAAATGTGAATACACCCATACCACATTTCGCAGCCTGCCAATATTATCAACGTCTATTGAATAGAAAAACTCCATATCCTTTACCTGCATTTCACGAAAAAAGTTGAGCAGCGACTGTGCGTCCCCTTCTTTCATTTCAAAATTCTTACTCTTCAAAATATAATTTCTACAATCCTTTCGAGTGAAACCCAAATTTTGTGTTCCACCACGTTGAACCTCATCAAGCCTAATATTTTTGGAGGGTCTAATGCCAGATCGTTCGTGAGCTACAAGATCCCTCTTCAAAGAATCACAAACGGACCTATGTCCAGCCATTAGTCACGATATGGATGGGAGCAAATCATGATTGTGATCATGAACGACCTTAGAGATGCGCCAACAACCATAATCATCCAAAACTGCAGCGAGCCTAGCTTTACAATTGTTACTTTTGGTGGTAAACTTGGTTCTGGCAATCCTAGCCCTATCACATCAGAAAGTTACGTATCTGGCAGTGGCACAACCCTTCTTGTTGGAATTTCTTTTGACGACGGAGAATCCTTTTGGTCGTGCATGTTCTTTGTAGAATGCAAACAAAGAATCTTTATCTCTAAATCGCATTCCAAAGATAGGACCTACAACCACATCCTCTTCAGTGAATTCATTCTTCACTTCCCAATCAACATCACATAACACTAACTTATTTCCTAAAACCTGCTCCTCATCATCGTTAGTTTATCCGTGATATTCTCCATCTTGTTCATCAGCATCATCATCATCATCTAAGTGCACATCATTGTTGAAATTGTCGTGAGAATCAACATCGACCCATTCGTATTCATTCAACAAACTATCGTCCGATGTCATCCCTAAAGATCTATACAACTTGTCCCTAACCCGATTAAACCTAGTTTGTTGGTTCATATTCGTGGTTGTTGTATTTGTATTATGTTCATTTGGATTCATATTTTCTTGCACCACCGAAATTTTCTTGGTTTGAATCCATTTTTTAGATAGGGTAAAGTGTCCACTTGACTTGGTTTGATATAAAGGAAGTATAATAAATCGTATACCGTATTTGTTTTTAAGAAAGGAAGAAAAATACAATAATTTGTATATACACTAAATCGTATAATTTGTATAAACACAAAATACATATAAATACAATACACAAGACTCTTCAGCTCCCAACATTTAATTTTCGCATACTTCAAGGCTTGGAATTTAATTTTGTGTTTGGAGGGGAAATGTAGGCTAATTAGTTAGGAGGTCTCGAATGTCTTTTCACTGGTGTGACCAAAGTTGGGTCACACCAGTTGGACTGTTTAACACCACCCTAAAATAAAATAATATAAATATTTTGAAAAGAATTGGCACGACTTTAGAGAAAAGAAAAGTCAAATATACTATCTAAGTTATGTAGGCGTTTGAACAAGAATTTCAAAATAATTTTTCAAATTTAAAATTTTACTAAAATTTGAATTGAAGATTAAGTTATGTTTGGTTATGATTTTTGCAACATATTTGGATGTTTTTGCAAAATCATGAAATATAATTTATACCCCATAACTTATAAAAAATATCAAAACTGCCATATTTTAATTATTGTACTTGAAATAAACAATCAAACATGATATTGTTTAACTGTTTTCATATTCTGCTTTACTTCACTACACATAAGATGCAAACGGGCATGTATTTTCAAGTGAAAATGCTATTGTTTAACATGCTATTATTTAATTTTGTAAACTAACCCATTTTTCAAATTTGAAAATGCATTTTTAAGTGAAATTTGAAAAATTGATAAAATATTGATAACCAAACATAGTTTTCAAAATTCATTTGGAAAAAAGCAAAATTTTTGTATGCGCAAACGGGCCATATGTATGGTGGATATTGGTGAAAGAATAGTCTAAGATGAGAGGAATATACAGATGCTGAGTAGTAAGAAAACAGAAAACTTAGAAAAAAGAAAGATATTATAAAGGTTTTAGGTCTACGTACCAACTGGTAGTTAGAGATTGCACTCCTTAACCAAACATTAAATTAAAAGAAAAAACATCAAAACAAAATAATCAAGAACGATCCAACAAGTAACAGTAACAACAAGTCAAAAACAACAGAACAAAAACCTCATTAAGGAAGAGATACAGATTGAAAGTGAAAGATTATGATTTTTCCTGGGAAAGTCTGTCTCTTTTGAGTTCTTCATATAGGAAAGAAAAGAAAAAAAAACATTTTTTGGAGCTTTCATGTAGATATAGAGAGAGAAAGTGTGTAAGAAAGGAACAGAAAGAAAAAGTAAATAGAGAGAGAGAAAGGGGTGTGTATACGTGTGATGTTTTGTATGGTTCTGTGCAGCTCTCACGTGTGAATAGATAAATTGATGGATAGAGAATATATGATAAGTAAGAAGAGTACTATAGGACTGATGATTTAATTTCTTGTACTACTACTACTTTGTACATTAAAGATTAAAAAAAAAACATTTTTTTTGGGGGGTCTTTGTAATTTCTTATTTCTTAGTCATTTTGATTTCTTTATGTCTGAAGACCAGAAAGAGAGAGTGAAAGGAGATGGTATTTGAGTATAGGGATCAGTGTTTTTGCTTTCAAGAAGGATTTTTTTGGTCGATCGAAGCTTTTCTGTTCCCCAGAGAAGACACAAGTATTGCAGGTTTTCAGGTAAAAGATTATTGTAGTTACTGTTTTCTCTATTTTGACTTTGTTCAGCAACAATAACTCGGTAAATTTTCACCAATAAGTCTGGGAGGGTACAGTGTACGCATCCCTTACCCCTAACCTACATGTAGAGAGGCTGTTTCCGGGAGAAACTCGGCTCAGAGATTTGACTTTGTTCACAACTCTAAAACAAATGGATTCTTGTCAGTGGCCAATATCTGTTGTATAGAAGAAAAGAATTACATGTTGTAAATAGTAATTTCCAATTTGCTGCTTTCATATGACTGTTATTGGGAAATGGTTACTGCCAAATTTCATCATATATACTCTAGTGAAAAAATTATCTGTTACATGGTTTTTTTTTAATGGATTGTGTGGAGAGCAAAGACCATGTAGTTCATCTTGTTTGGTATGCAATTTTTGTTTTTGGTCTGCTCAGGAGTTATACTTGGTAAAGATGGGTGGATCAATGTGTTATAAGTAATTATTAATGTGTGATTTGACTTTGAATTTGTGTTGATTCTTTAGACTGAGATAAGCTTAATTGAACGACATGGACAATGAAGATTCATATATATAACCGACCACAACTTGCTTGGAATTGAGGCGTAGTAGTTGTTTGATTCATCACTTCAATTTTCTTGAAGAGATCATGTTAAGTGAGGCATACATATATAAACATGTCCAGCAGTTGCAACAGCTTTTGAAGTTTGACATTCGTCACGTCTTTGATCGTGCTTTAGTATAATCTTCCCCGAGTTTGGAATTGGTGAATTGTCTAAAACTCCGATAAGGGTTCAACTGAGCTGTTAATTGTAATTAATTTCATGTTTCTACACAGTTTAGTATCATAGTGTGAGCACTATAGAAGTGCATTCTCTTCTGTTTTCGTATCATTGATATCTTAAATTTCCCTTTGCAGGAGACGGTAATTTGATAATCAACCTTCATGAATTTGAAACACAAAAGTTATTCATCACAGAACTAAAAAAGAGAAAATAATTAGTGAGAAATCCAAGGATGGCAACTTATTTTCCTAGTCCAAACAATCAAAGAGAAGCTGAGACATTTCAATATTTTAGGCAATCTTTGCCTGGTTCTTATTCAGAAGCTTCAAATGCTCCAGAGAACATGATGGTGTCCATGAACTATTCTTCTTCTGGGACATATTCAGATATGTTGACCGGTACTTCCCAACAGCAAAACAGCTGCATCGTTATCCCAGCAGTTGGAACTTCTGATTCCAACTCATCACAACAGGAAATATTGTCTAATCTTGGAGGATCGCGGATGGGGATTCATGATTTTTCTGCTTGGAGAGATCATTCCCTGGGTGCGGCTGATAGTGTCCTTCACGTTGCACAAAATGTGCAGAGTCAAGGATTATCCCTCACTCTTGGCTCCAATATACCATCCGGAATTGGAATTTCACATGTCCAATCTCAGAATCCTAGTCAAGGTTTTACGTCGTTCTTGAGTTCTACTTCATCTATTCCAGGCGAAGTTAGTGGTGGCAATGTGTCCTTCGTAAATTGTGATAATTCTCCATATGGTATGTCAAGTATTGGAAGAAAAATTCCAAACTCAAAGTATTTGAAAGCAGCTCAATATTTGCTTGATGAGGTTGTTAATGTCAGAAAGGCTATCAAGGAGTATAATTCTAAGAAAGAGTTGACAAAGGATTCCAGAGAGTCTGATAAATCATCAGATCCTCCAGCAAATGGGAGTTCAAATCCTCAAGAATCCAAAAACAACCAGAGTGAACTTTCACAAACCGAGAAGCAAGAAGTGCAGAACAAACTGACCAAGCTTCTGTCAATGCTGGATGCGGTATGATATGTGGAAAATAGTGTTTTGCCTATCAATTTTTGGTTGTTTTCAAGGTTTTTGTGGCGTGTATTTGCTCATTAGGTTTGGGATTTAATACACCCCAATTTTTTTTATTTCAATTAAGAATTGCATAAAAGGAGTCAAAATAGTCGCTGCAGGGGGTTAAGGACTTCTTCGACGGTCCTCATTCATCTTTCCATTGTCTAACTTGTTTCATAAGACCTTTACTTGTGAATTTGTGATGAAATGTGCTTCTTTTGATATATTACAATGTGACCGGGGAAATTATAATGAATAAAGCATCTTATCCGATTGAACTTTGACTTCCAGACAACATTTAGAAAGCCGTTCTTAAAGAAATTCCATGAATTTGATAATGAAATAGCATACTTTAAATAATCATTTCATAGGGATAATAAAAGAGTGTTAAGTGTTATAATAGTATCACTACTGTATTTCCAATGAATGGATTCTCTAAAAAGGCAAACTTAAAACATAAGGCATGACCAACTGCAGTATGATACAAGATATACTCTTGGGAAGAAATTTGCACTAATTGGGGAGTATTCTTTTAAACTAGAAGAATATGATACAGGTCTCTGTATTTAGTCCTGTTGGCACTGTGTTAACTGTGGTTCTTTCTGCTGTCTCTTTGAGTGACACAATTACTATGGGAAGGTAATTAAACACCTTATCTACTTTCACTTGGATTTAATTTATACATTATTTTCCAGGCTGATAGGAGCCTTGGCGTAACTAGTAAAGTTGATTCCATGTGAGCAGGTGGTCACAGGTTCAAGCCGTGGAAACAGCCTTTCGCAGAAATGCAAGGTGGTTCCTTCCTTGAACCCCGCGCATAGCGGGAGCTTAGTGCACCGAGCTGCATTTTTACTATTTTCCCGGCTATTAATCTCACCTTTTTTTTATATAGACGGTTATCTGCAATTATCTTTTGGACTCATCCACTATTGCCAGAGTTTCTAGTAGTTAAGTTTATGAATGCTACTGATGGTAATATGAGTTCACAACAAGGATTTTAGCAGGTATTATTCCTGAATGTAGTTTTTTCCAATAAAAAAAGGTGAAACTAT
The DNA here is from genome assembly GCA_005239495.1 of Nicotiana undulata. Lineage (NCBI taxonomy): Eukaryota > Viridiplantae > Streptophyta > Magnoliopsida > Solanales > Solanaceae > Nicotiana > Nicotiana undulata. Next base: position 86,382 of record ML268110.1, read on the forward strand.
GGAATGTGTCTAAATTTGTAAATTAAGAGAGAATAACGTGCCTCGAAGACTATGGATTCTATAACTTAACCATTTTGGCTATTTGCCATATGTGATTTGAATAAAAGTGGAAGTTGAGTTATGGTTTATTGTTACAGATTGATAGAAGGTACAGACAATATTATCATCAAATGCAAATAGTGGTTTCATCATTTGATGTGGTAGCTGGAGATGGAGCAGCTAAGCCATACACAGCTCTTGCTCTCCAGACAATTTCCCGTCACTTTCGTTGCTTGCGCGATGCAATCTGTGATCAGATTCGAGCATCACGAAGAAATCTTGGAGAGCAAGATGCTTCAGAAAACAGCAAAGTGGTTGGAATATCACGCCTGCGTTATGTTGATCAGCATATTAGACAGCAGAGAGCCCTGCAACAGCTTGGTATGATGCAACAACATGCCTGGAGGCCTCAGAGGGGTTTGCCTGAAAGCTCTGTTTCAATTTTGCGCGCTTGGCTTTTTGAGCATTTTCTACATCCGTGAGTCGATTATTTTTAGACAACTTTTAGCATGTATTCTTTGGAAAATTCAGTCATCCAATTTATCTCCGAAAAAGAACTCTGGTCGTCTAATTTGTAATTGTTTCTCTTTTTCCAGCTATCCGAAAGATTCTGACAAAATTATGCTAGCAAGGCAAACTGGTTTAACGAGAAGTCAGGTATAAGGTCTTACTATTTGCAAATGCTAAGATATATTAGTCTTTCTTGAAGCCAACAAATGGATGTTTTTGTTTCTTCAAAATAATTGTTCTACTAGGAGACTCTCTAAGACAGTGCCTCTAGGCTTATTAGTGATCTCAAGATAGTGAAAGTTGGCATGCTAGAGATTGATTATTCTCAGGATGACTGTTTACCCTAAAATCGAGTAACAATTAAACTTATATTGTGGTTTTAAGGATACGGATTGATAAACAAGGAATTAAACAGATGAATTTAGACAATAACATAAATCAAACCAGTATGTAAGCAAAACCTTGACCTCGATTCGAGACAATCTCGAGGTAAAATAGTATATGATAGAGCAATTCTGATGAACATTAACTAAAATAGCAAGATAATAACGAGTGTATGTGATTTTATCAGTGAATAATGATGATCCTTACAAATGAATGAGACTCCTCTTTATATAGTAGAGGAGTTCTAAATAAGGTACACTTCTAATTATAGTAGGAAATCATATTAACAACTGATTAACCACCGTAGGTCAATCCATTCCGAAATTCACGCTACGATCCTCGACCTGTCGCGGATATCTTGCCCTTTCCGTTATTAAGCTATACCGACGTCATTTCGAAGTCTGTCCTTTTCTGGCCTCGATTATTGATATCGACCTCGGTCTTGAAAGCGACTTCGATTCCGGACTCGACGCCCTAGCTTTTGACGTGACATTCCTATCTCGATCAAAGAATGAAATCGGGTAGTCCCAATTTTCACCGTATACAATGACATTGTTCCTTTAGCATGTGTATTTTTGTATCTGAAATTCCATTAGTCTTACTTTAGTGAGTACATTTATCATATCTTTGACTTGCAGAACTTAGCTACATCGATTATTGCATCCTGGAGTGGATTTTTTTTTTTGATTTAAAAAAAAAAAAGAAAGAAAAAAAAGAAGCAAAAATACGGTCTTCATGAAAAGAATGTTTATTATCTAGTGATCGTCCAGATGAAAAAAGCAATAGAACATGTTGAAACTACGGTCTTCTTACCATGAGTCACACAAATGCTAGGGCTGTATAAAATCTTTAAGGGGTCGTTTGGTAGGAGGTATTAGCAAAAATAATGCAAGCATTAGTTGTATGCATTACTAATACCTTGTTTGGTATATTTTTTTCAACTTGTGTATTAGTTATACATCATGCTTGGCATTATCCTATGCATAAGTAATGCATAGAAAACCATGGCATTAGTAATACCAAGGCTTTAATGCATGCATTAGCATGGTTAAAGACAAAATTGTCCGTAAAGTCCCTTAAAGTTAAAGAGTATGGAGGACATTTTTGTAAGCAACTATTTTCCTTAAAAATTATGCAATACATTATAATTTTAATACACCACACCAAACAGTAGATAATAAATAATATTTGCATAACTAATACTTGCATTACTAACCCATGCATTACTAATCCATGCATTACCAATACACCTTATTCCGCACTATTCTTATACACCCTACCAAACGACCCCCGAATGTTACATGTTGAAGGAGCAAAGGGCTCCTTCCTGCATCAGTGCAGCTACTCAAAGATTTTAAATTTGGGCAGGCAAACTTTAATGCACTGAACAGAGTCTTTAGTTTGTTAAAGAAAATTTCATTTGGTTTCAAACATTAGGCAGTTTCCAATCGAAAATAAATATGTAGGCATTTGGTTCTTTTGCTTTACATGGACGTTTGTTACTGGCTTAATATTTGGTTAATGAACTGATGTCATGTCTCAGGTATCAAATTGGTTCATAAATGCACGGGTACGTCTTTGGAAGCCTATGGTTGAGGAAATGTACAAAGAAGAAGCTGGTGATACTGAAATGGACTCAAATTCTTCATCAGAGTTTGCCTCCAGACTTGCAACAAAAGACTCAAAAGTCGAAGAAACAGAAGAATTGAAACAGAATGAAACCTCAGAATATGAGCAGTACAATAGTGACCAAATCTTGGAGTCAAAATCCAACCATGTTGCTGATGTAGAAATGGAAGGAGTAAATAATGCAGAAACTCAAAGTCAATCTGGAATGGAAAATCAAAGAGATGAACCCCGGCCTGCTATGGATAGTTGCACCATTTTTCAGGACACATTTGTTCAAGGCAATGATAGATTCTCAGATTTTGGTAGATTTGGAAGTGGAAATGTACTTCCTAATGGCGTTTCACTTACATTGGGGTTGCAGCAAGGTGAAGGAAGCAGCCTACCAATGTCTATCGAGTCTCACGGTAGTTATGTACCGTTAAGGGTAGATGAGATCTATAGCACAGCAGGTACTACTATGGTCTCTGAGACAGCAGAATTCAACTGTTTGGATTCTGGGAATAGGCAGCATCCTTTTTGGCTCCTACCATCTGCTACATGATTTTGTAGCATGATATGTGATGTAGAATTACACTGCAAGTTTTGGGAACATCCCAAGAAGCATTCAGCTTCACTCAGCTGGTTAGTTTGAAGCTTAAAGTGAAGTTCACTGTGATGTAATAGTCTCATTAATCAATGTTGTAATATAGCAAACTATTGGATGGGAAGTACCCCAAGTTATTAATTCTGTAAAGTCTGTAAAGATATAACAGAAATTATTGTATTTTATCGTTGGAATTTGGAATACAGTCGATCCCAACTTGCTTGAGATTGAACATAGTTGTTGTATAGTTGGAAATATGTTACATGCATTTCCTGATCTCTTAGCCTCAGCCTAGTTTCATATTGTATCTTCTTTTCCTACCTAAGCAGAACTTTGAGAGCCAGCTTCATACCAAGTTTTGTGCTGTCACAGATCACCAAGAGGGTTAGAGAAAAGATTTCGTGGTGGTAGATCTCTAAGTTCCAAACTATTCAGTCCTTCTCGAGGTGCAAAATAAAAAACGAGAGGGATCGATAGCCAAGTAACCTCGGTGCAAGTGAGGTCTACGAATTTCCTTTCAGATCACTATCTCTAACATCTTCTACAGAATAACATTAAAGAGGAGCCACAATGAAGAGATTTACACAAGAAGAAGTCTTGGACATGGAAAAATATTTACAATCAGTTTGAACATTGACATGTTCTGGACAAAAATAATTGCCAGATAATATGCAGTCTGCAAATAACACAGCATTTCCTGTCAGACCCCTAAGCTTTCATTGGCATAATGGATCCACCACTTGTCAGATGACCACATCTGCACTTGAGCTGTTTGATACTTCTCAATCAGTCTACCTGAAAATGGAAAAAGGGATCAGAAATACTAGTCAAAACACCATAAAAAGTATCCACTCAAAGAACGTAATTCTCGCTGACCTTTTGTACAGAGCCACCACATCCTCATTAAGACGTGGTGATTCCAGAAACATATCTTCACAGTTTTCAATATTAACAGTCTCCATCTCAAAATCAGGCTGGGCATAATACTCACTCCACTCGAACCACAACTTTGCAATAGACTCCTTTTTAAAACAAGTTTGATGATCTTCCTCCTCAGGTGAACCCGAGGCTATCAATCTGTAAGTGTATACTTTCCTGACCTGACCTGGTCGGAATGCACGCCCTATTGCTTGACGGGTTACTGACGGGTTGAGATGTACATCCAATATGATAATCCGAGATGCCCCAACAAGTGATATTCCTTCACCACATGCCTTAATTGAACCAAAGAAAACACGAGCATCTGCTGAAGTGTTAAACCGTTCCATTGATGACTCCCTGGTTTCCGAGTCTGAATCACCAGTGATCAGAAATATTTCCTTCCCCAGACTGTAACCCTTAGTCCTAACAGTCAACCTCTCCAAGAACTTCAAAGGCAAGAGGTACTGGCTAAACACTAGCAGTTTTTCACCTTTTGATTCACACAGTTGCAGCAGGTTAAGGTAGAATTTGGCCTTCACTCCTTCCCTCACTTCCAAATTCTCTAAGAGCATATCAATCTTCTCTTCATCAACTCTTTCTTTAACAGAAAAGTTTCTTGAAAGGCTCTTCAACTGTGGGTGCACATACATTGCACTTCCTTCAGAACTGATTTTGAACTTTCTTCCCAGTTTCTTCAGCTCTGCAACTTCACTTTTCTGCATAGGATGGAGGTTTAGAAGGACAGTGTAATCCACCAATCCTGGAAGTTCTTCGAGGAAGTCTCCCTTGTAATAGTGAAGCACTTTCTTGGTCATAGCCCGCAGACCTAGTATGACAGAACTCTTCCTTGAGAAATTGTCATCCTTTAACAATGTATGCTCTACTAACTCATAAAAATCATTATCATTACTTTTCTTCAAGAGGTTCTTTCTGCCTGAGCTGGCCACTTTGCTCAGTATTGTCCTTTTGATGTTTCTGGAATCTTCCAACTTGAGAAATTTTGGCCGCACAAGGTTCAGAATGTTAAAGACCTCTTTAACATGGTTTTGGTAGAGGGTGCCAGAAAGCACCACCTTTAGTCGTGTCTGGACCTTCTCGAGTGAAGTCAAAACATCAGTGTCTTGGTTCCGCGGAGTGTGCCCTTCATCAAGAATGAGAATTGATGGGCACTTCAACAGAATCTCCTGACAAGCAGCTGCAGTCGTACTACCAACATTGTCGCACACGATTGTTGAGAACTGCTTATAGCCTAGAAAAAGAATACTTTTTTCTTGCGACCATTGCTTCAGAACTTCCAATTGTTGAGATCTATTATCTGCTTTTACTGAGTAGAAGTCATAAAGGGGAATTTCATCTACCTGCCACCTCAAGAACTCTTTCTTCCATGTAGTCAAGATTCCTCTAGGTAACACCACCAAAGGCCTAGCTCTATCATTATTGGCCATAAAACTCTGTAGGAAGCTGATTATCATGAAAGTCTTGCCAGATCCAGGGGCGTGAGCCATGATACAGCCTCCTTTATCTTTCAACAAGTTGCTAACAAGAAAATTAAATCCCTCAACTTGGTGAGCTTTCATCAGCTTTTTGTGTCTTGGATGAACACAAATTTCAGTCGTATCAATGTCATCAGATGAAATGATGCCCTCGGGAAGGAGTTCAGCATGCCCTATATCCTTGGCTGACCGACCATCATAGTGGTACGTTTTACTCTTGGAGGCCTGTTAAAAAACGCAAAAAGCACGTCTGTGAAATAATTCCAGATACTTAGATTAGAAGGCCATCTAATTAAGTCAATGACTTGAATTAAACCAGCCCAAAATGCTACCCTCAGACTGGTTAAGACAGGGTCACAACAATGAGCCAATCAAAGCTTTTGATAACCTAAACACCTCCCCGAACAATTGCGAAAAAAGCTTATGCAATTTCTTCTTATAGTAACAAAATCATCATTCATTTCCTTCTGATGTTTTAGTATCTAGAAAGTTATAAGAGTTCCATTTTCCAGTGAATGAGAATACCAAAAAAATTGTTAACTTTTCGGACTCAGTAAGGAAGGATGACAAGTTACTTTCGGCTCTTGCCCAGCATTTGTTTCTAAGTCAAATAAACATTCATCTAAGACGGGCAGTATACTGGGTTAATAGGTCAAATGACAGATGCTACACAACTTAATCATCAAGGTCCAAAGCAGTTCAGATGATTTAGCAAAAAACAGTTAACACAAATAATCATGATCAATGTACTAATTTTTTCCCAAGCACAATATCCAAAACAAAAGATGATCAAGGATTGAAAGCCGGACCTTTGAATACTGGAATTCAATGATGGTATCAATGCTTCTCTGAATGACTCCGCATATACGACAGACATAACCAATATCATCTTTCAAGATGAAGGAATGATCACACCCGTCTTCCTCTTCAACTGTATGCTCATTCGGTGAAGGTTCAGCAGCAACATCCTATTTTTACATGCAACAGTCAAATATAACGTAGAATATCTAATAGCCAGGAAAGAACAATTTACATATACAATAAGGCAAACTGTTGATTCTAACATTAGAGGAAATACTCTCTTTGAATTGCAACTGCACACGTGTTTTGATGTGATCATTTGAAATGTACAACTCGACATGTGGTTGGAAAAAAAAGGAACGTGAGCGTAAGGCGATTTTGTAGATAGATAAATGCCAATACAACAAATGTTTCATAGAGATTCTACCAAGAAGGTACTGCAAGCGATATAGTCTACTATGATTTTAAAGCGCATACAGATGTATAGTGCTAATACTGGTCAAAGGTATAATGTGACCTCCACTCAAGCTTAGTCCTTCCTTTTCATATTTTAGCTTTTACGACCATTTGCATATAATCCTGGACAAATTCATAAAAAGGTTCATAAGAAACCAAACTGAAAGAATTCACTTTATGAAAGTAAATTATAAAACGTATGAATAATAAGGCTAGATATCACAGTTATAATTCATATTAAACACTGAATGGGGCACCCTCGATGCATCTGTTGTTTCTTTTTCCTTAGACAATGTGTACATCAGGCCATAGTGGAGTCTATCCCCACACTGTACAGTGTACATGGCTACAAAGCCAATTTCTTGCTGGTTGCATGCCAAGCTCAAGAGACGCTCACCTCAATCAACCAAGCTTATTTTGCGCAATCCTTTTTTTTTTCTTTTGATAAGATTTTTCTTTAAGAGAGCCTTGAGGCAATGATAAAAGTTACCGCCGTGTGACCAGGAGAAGGTTCAAGCCTTTGGGAACAACCTCCTGCAAATATGAAAGGTAAGGTTGTGTACAATAGGCCCAACAAGGTGCAGCCCTTCCTCCAACAAGGTGCAGCCCTTCCTCCCTGGACCCCACGCATAGCGAGAATTAGTGCACCAGGCTCCCCCCCCCCCCCCCCCCCCCCC